>UCOM01000302.1:0-93654 GCA_900474385.1 Ormyrus pomaceus
AAATTAAGTTTTGTTATCAATTTACTGAAAATACTACTCCCACCTTGCATAACTACACTAAAAAAAAAAATTTGATTGAATCAACAAATATTCACAATAGGATATTTGGTTCATTTAATGGAATTCTTGGTTGATTCAGAAGGAAACCTGACGTTTCAATTCATAAACTTTTGATTTGATCAAATTCTTTTCTCAGTGTATTACCAAAATTGCTTTTCTACTAATTTTTAAAGCTCAATATTTTGAAAAATTATTTACTCCAAGAAAAATTTCATGGTTTTAACCATTTTTTTCAGTGCATCAAATTCTGCTTCATTGGTAGTCTTGCCTAAACCTATTTCATAAAAATCGGGTGCAGAATTTATTTGTAAACCTGATATATACTTTGACTCAGCATTTACACTTTTAAAAGTATTCTGATAACCTTGCATTTCTATTAATTTTAACAAATTTTCAAATTCTTTTTTCACTTCTAAAAAAGAATTATTTTGACAATCATCATTGTATTGTTGTATTAAAATTAATAAACGATCTAATTCTACTAATACAGGTTCTCTTTTTTCATCATCAAAACTTTCTTTAAATTTTTTATGATAATTATCAATCTTTAAGCCCCATGTAACTTTTGATTTATTTTCTACGTGAGTTAATTGAGGATACTTAGAAATTGCTAATTTCACTGAAGCTTCTTCTTCCTTTTCATCATCAGAATTTTTGAGAGCATTTGGATCATGAGCCACGACATTCTTTATTCGGTCTAACATCTTTCTAGCTGCTTCGTGTTTGGCTTGTTTTTTTGTAGTTGCTATTCCTTCTTCTTTAAAAGTCGATACCAAACAATGAATGGTAAATATTCTAGCATGAGGAGGCCCTACATCTGATATCTCTTGATACTCTGGATCACTTAAATTATTTGTTGAACACAGATCCTACAAATAATTACAAATAATCTTAAATTGTTTAAATTTATTTAAATTAATTAATAACAAATTTCACTGCTAGTTTTAATATGAAAAAAAAATTTCTGATATGTTTCAATTAAAAAATTTAATACCTGAAGTTCTCCTATGGCATTACGAAATGGAACGTTTGCTGGTGATTTTGGACAAGGAGGTTGTTCATTTACAGGTGTTTTAATAGGTGATTCACATGGTGTTGCTGGAAGCTGAGGTAATGCATTATGTTTAGCAATTGTTTCAAGCATCGCTGTTGCTGCTTCATGTTTTGCATCTTTTTTGCAACGACCAGTACCAGTAGCTGTAAGACGATTGCACGTAACTTGATACGTAAAAGTATTCTGATGTGTTCCTCCACCGTCAAAAATAAGTTCATAACTTGGTGAGGTTCCTTGCTTCACCATCATTTCTTGCAGCATTGAAACTGGTGTCTTTTTCATATTCATCATACTTGTTTTTTAAAAATTATCTTGAATCCTTTTGATCAACAAAAAGTAAGGCTAAAAATGAAAAAATATTTAAATCTCATAAATATTGTTGAAATTTTTACATAAAATAATATAATTTTAATTAGCTCTAAATTTTGTATAATTTTATAAATTAATTTTAAATATAAACTATTGCTTTTATGTAAAATAACTAAATTTCTCAACTTAAAAGAATAAGTTTCACTTCATAAGATTCCAGAAATGCTCTACCTAAAAATAAATTTTACACATGTGTCATTTACTACTGAATGAGTAATACTTTATTATTGCGATAAAAGATGCAACTACATTTAAAAAAGTGTTTTTCCTTTCAAAAAGGTTAAAACATTTATAAAGAAAACACGACACTTCTTAAGATAACATGATTTCGGCGAATTACAATCGCATGGTGAAAGAAATGACCAATCGCATTTCATTCAACAATCTTATTAAATCTTGTGAAGATCACCTGATTACGAATTAACCAAATAAATCGTTTGAATAAAAAATTATTCCTAAAATAATTAAATTTAAAAAATTATATTTGATCAGTAGAAATTTTATCATTCGTTTTAATTAAAATCACAATCACATTTTATAATTCACAAATATGTTAGGTATATTGTTTAAAAATTTTTTATTTACATATCAAGGCCTAGCTTTACCTTTCGCACCGGCTGTTTCTAACCAAACCACGTTGTTTTTCTTGTAATACGGACTACCGAGTTAAAACAGTGTCCTGTATTATTTTATTTTTAAAATAATATTAATCAATCTATGCATCATACATCTAAACAATTTTTTAAAATCAATTAAAATGCATCATTGAGGTTATTACACATTTAAAATTATCTTAAAAATTATTAAATAACCTCTATTACAGTATTTGCAAATTTTTAATTAATCTTGCTATTTTCAAATTAAAACAAAAATGAGCAATTTCAAAAAAATTGGTACTTTAATCAGTATAACAAGGTGTTTATCTTCTACGTTGTCCACCACTGCAAGGAAATATTCATATTGTTCTGTTAATTCTGCTATTTGCAATATAAGAAAAAATGTAAGTTTAAAAAATTTAAACCTACTAAATGAATTTCCAGTTAGTAATATTTTACTATCAAGAAGTATTTCCCTGACATCAATGTGCAGTGCCAAGGGAAAAGATCGAGGCAAAGAAAAGAAAAAACCAAAAGCTGCAAAACTTGATTTACGAGAAGTAGGTGAAGTTTTAGATGTTGATGATTTAACTAATCAAATGAATAAAGCAATTGATGATTTAAAAATGGATTTCATAAAAAATCTTACTCTTCGCTCTACTACTGGTGCATTAGAACAAATTCCAATAAAAGTGGATGATAAAGAATATCAATTACAAGAACTGGCACAAATTGGAAGGAAATCAAAACTAATAGTATTAAATGTAGCTTCCTTTCCT
Source organism: Ormyrus pomaceus (assembly GCA_900474385.1). Classification (NCBI taxonomy): domain Eukaryota; kingdom Metazoa; phylum Arthropoda; class Insecta; order Hymenoptera; family Ormyridae; genus Ormyrus; species Ormyrus pomaceus. The sequence goes on from UCOM01000302.1 coordinate 2,859, forward strand.
ACAGCAATACCGCTTATAATTAAAGCCATTGAAAAGAGTGGCTTAAATATTAATCCTCAGCAGGATGGTACAACCATATACTTGCCTATTCCCAAGTAAATACTGTATTCTATATAAACTCTTCCTTTTTTTTCTTTGCATTAAATACTTATTTTATTTTTTTTCCAGGGTTACCAAAGAACATAGAGAAAATCTTTCTAAAAATGCAAAAGCAATATTTATTAAACATAGAGATCAAATTAAAGATGTAAAAAACAAAGCAATTAAAAATATTAAGAAAAGAAAAGATGTGTCGGAAGATGTTATTCGTAGAATACAAGGACAGATAGAGACTCTTTGTGATAAATATGTTAAAGAAGCGGAAATGATTTTAGAAACTAAACAGAATGAGTTAATAGGATCTAATGATTAAAAATTAATTATAAGGTATCTTAAAATCTTCAAAAGTTGTACAGAAATAATGTTTTTTTGATTGTTGCATTTATTAATTCATTTTAAAACCTGATTCATATTATGATTTATAAATATATTTTCTAAAAATATTTAAAATTTTTTATTTTCATTGAATTTCAGGCAAATACTTGTACATTTTTTATAATAACTAATTTTTTAATAAAAAAAATTGTACACTTAATAAACAGAAATATTGCAAAATTGTAGAAAGAATTCATTGGAGTTTAATAATTACACATTTACGTTTACATAGATCTATTTATTTTTTAGCTGGTCTATTACAAGGTTTGTCGAGTACTCAGTCTCTTCATTCATAGATTTAAACATACAAACTTTTTCTATATAAAAATTTTCTCATTCATACTTTTAAAGAAATTACAATTCCTTTTCAATAAATCGTTATTTTATAGTAAAATTTAAAATACAAAATCTATTAAAATACAAATATTAAAATACAAAACGATAAAAATGCGAAACTACAAAATTGTATTATAACTTTTTATATTGCGGTAACAAGTACAGTAAAAAATTAGATTCAATAATTTTTGCAGTCTATAAAATAATTGTAAAAGTAGATAGAATGTATTAATAATCACAATAAAAAATTGGAATAATGTTTTTAAGACTTAAAGATAATCAATAAAAATACCATAACATTTTATAAAAATGTATAATGCACTATTTTTTATCTCTTTGAAAGAGAACGATTTTGAAAAAATGAAAAACTAAAACTGTCCTTAGTAATAAGTTGCGACTTAAAGTCACAGTGCCTTATTAAAATATAAAAGTACTTTATCAACATTATTACGTAGGCACTTTTACAAATCCGAGGAATTAGGTATGTACACGAGATTTTTCATCCTAATTTAATACCATTTCTTAATGATAAAGAGATGATATGTATTTACTATGTATTGTGATAAATCATACTTTTCTAACAATGCGAATTAAAGTTTTTATGTAATTAAAATGTGCGAATTTTTCGTAACTATTCACATTATATGACACAATAAAATTAGATTTCAGTTTTATAATACATACTAAATAAAAGGCACATAAAAATCTAATTAAGCTTTAAAATAGATGAAATTCTCAAATTTAAAAGCTTGTGCTGCTTTGAGTTTTATTTAAAAGCGTTCTTCGCTTTATGCTTCTACTTAAAAGTTAGTTAAAATAAAATTTCAATATTTCTTAGTCTTGTGCACGTTTGACTTAGATTCTGTAATCATTTCAGTTTCTAAAGTACTATGGCAATTTATACTTTTATATGCAAAGTAACTATAGTTTAACTAACTTTTGAATACCGATTAGTGGAAGTTCATGGTTTCTTATTAAAGATTTAAAAGTTTTAACAATCAAATTTAAGTAGTAAAGTATACTCTTTGTTCATTCAATTACTTAATATTACTCGCTGTGTACGTCGGATTTTTGAAAGTTGAAGTCGCTTGTTTATAAATTGGGTTCTCGCTCTGAAAATTATTAAAATAGATTTAGTAATTTGATAATGAATTTAGATTTTTTAGTTAATACAAATAAATTTAAAGATTAAAAAGATTTTTCATTTATAATAATGATTTACTTACAGCATCCCATTTAGCCATCATTGCTTCTTTCTCGAATCTAGCAAATTCTCTTCTATCGTGTATTGTTGTCAGTAATTTCCAAATCAACAATAATGCTAGTCCAATAAGTACTACAGCTGCAATTACTCCCAACACTATGCCCAGCACATACACTTGTGGCGGACATTCTCGCTGCTTCTGTACTCGGACTAATAGTTGATTTGACGTAATATTATGATAATAAGCAAAATAATATTTGCAGTCTTGTTCATCGAGACCATGACAGCCAATTTCATCCTTATCTACATCTACCTCTAGTGTTTCTACAATTTCGTAGTCAAAATCTGTGCAAGTTTTGTTGCATTCGACTTCAGTAAGGTTTCCAAGTTTAAAAGCGTTGCATAAAACGCATGGTTTGAGTTCTTCGCAACGATTTTTACATGTACGACAAACATGACAGAATTGTCCCGAATACCGAGTTTCTCCTTCGACGTTACACTTACATTTTCCGCATTCACATACACCCTGTAAGAAATATTTAAGGTGTTTTTGTTTCAATAAATTTTAAAAGATATTAAAAAAAATATATTGTATTAATAATAAAACATAAAATTAGTTATAGCTTACGTGACCAGAACATTCAAGACCGTGCAATGTACAATCATCTTTATTTGTGCTACATTCGCAAGCTTTACCAGACCAGCCAGGTTTGCATTCGCAATTTCCACATACGCATTTTCCGTGAGTTTGGCCGGAACACAGTTCTTTATTTCGTCGGTCACAGGAGAAATTATCACACTCGCAATATTGTCCCCAAACAGACTAAAATAAATAAATTTTCAAATTTATGTTTTGTAATAATTTTTAAACAGCAATTCGTTTTATTTTATTGTATTTTTAAATATTTCAAAAGTAAAAAAAAAGTATTTTGAAAAGATAAAAAAAGAATTTTTTTTCCTTTAAAATAGAAGAGTAGTAACTAATTTTAAATTTATTTATTTCTTACCTCGGTAGGATCCTCTCTGACATAACAATTGCAAACGTTGCATTCACAACTACCTCGACCGCTACAATCATAAGTGGTTGTATTGTCGCGACGACAAGCAGACTCATTAATATTCGTCTGACTTCTATCATTCATGCTACATTCACACTGTTTGCCGAAGAAACCATCGTAGCATGAACAAATTCCACAACTGAGATCGCCATTGCCTGAACAATTTTCTGATCGAGGTTCAAATCTTGTATTGAATGTATCGCTGCGTTCGCAATCACAGTCACATAGCATTTCCAAATTTACAGTCAACGATTCATTTATACCAACCTGTAATGTTTAAAGAAAATCAAGTATTTATTAAAATTTAAGAACTTTTTATTTAATTATGTTTAATGTTTAATGAATTATGAATTACTGGGTAAATAAGAAACTTTTGATGCCATTCCGAACGATTTTCTGGGCAAGCAGGTACTTCAACTTCAACTGTAAATTCAATCTTGTCTCCAACCTTAAGACCATCACACTTACTGGTTTCTATTAATGGTCCACCTCCAAGACAACTGGAGAAATATTTTAGATTAATGTAATTGCTTGCCGTATCTTTCATTTCAAGAGAACTTGAAATTGCATTATACTGTTCTCGAACTAAATCGACAATATTACTGGAATCGTCGCTAAGTCTAGCCGCATAAGATCCCTCAATAAGTTTCGTCAAGTTTGAGTAAATTCTAATTTGTTCTTCTGTCACAGCCCAGATAATATTAACGGAATTCTCTTTGACCTAAATATAAAATAAATTCGTTAAATTTTTTAAAATAATCAAAACTATAATAATAACATGTAATTTCAAATAAACAAACCTTCAAATTAATTTGAGAGATACTTGGATAATCTTGCAAAGTGGAATGTGTGTATAATCCGCTTTTGTCCAAATGGCAATATCCATCATTAGGTTTTACAATACCGCCAAGCTTTCCATCACCTGCATAATGGAAGCTAGCATCTGTTGAGAAAAGCAGTAATTTACGAGCTTTTTCACGCCATCCAATTTCATCTCTGCATACAATCGCTTGCATGATAGCATCAAAACCGCCCTCGGGAGCGTCCAAGTTTCCAGAGACAGGAGCATCTCTTACTTCAGCCTAAAAAAAAATATTTAGAATTTAGAAAAGTTTTTGTATATTTAACTAAACTACTTTTTACAGTATTAGGATTATTTATTTACCGCAAATCGATGAGTATTTTGCGATAGTGGCATATGATTCCGATAACCATAAGGAGCCGCACAACCATCGCAAGGTTCTTTAAGACTATAATTAATTAAAAGATTTAATTATTTATTTATAAATGGTAATTCCAAAAAAATATAAGGTGTTTTAAATTTGTTTTACTCACGCTTTCGGCACCATACTAACGTAAGGCATGACTACTTTGTCAACAAAGCTACCAAATCCTAAACGGAAGTTACTTGTAATGTTACTCATACTTTCAACAAGGAGTTGACCCAAGTCTGATAACTTCTGCTTATCATCCTTCATAGAATTACTTAAGTCCATAAGATAGTACAAATCTACAGGATAATCTTCTGCTTGAGCAAATTCAATTTTAATTTTTTGAACTTCATCTAAAATGAGAAAATAATATTGTCATTTTGAATAGTTATTTAATATAAAAATAAATCCTTGAAAATTTCCATACTTATTCTCAATTTTAAACTGATTTCTTGTGGATAAAGTTGTACAGCTTCTTGCTTACTATTACTACCTACAGCATTACTAGTGGTTGATGCTAAATTACTTTCTGACTTTGAATTTTTACTTGATGATTTCTGACTCTCTGACTCACTGCTTAGTCCTTCTTCTAGTCCTATAACAGGACTGTAATTTCCTTTTGTAAGTTCCTTATATCTTATTTTTATATATTCATTATCTGGATTAAATGTATAATTTTCTGGACATTCTGCAGAGATCTTTATATTTACATTAGGTAGAAAACATCGCTTGTCTTCAAATCCCTGTAAAAACGAATTAATTAATTTTCATGCAAAATGTACAACTGCATCATAGAAATACTTATTTTAAAACTTACAGGCATTGAGCACCAAGCACAGCTTGGTGTTTGAATGCAGTCATGGCACGTTTGCTTGCTGATACAAGCATTTGAACCTGTTGGTTTGAGGTCTAACTGAGAGTTTGCTGCTAAACTTATTGTTATCCACGGCAGTATTAATAATATCAAATTCCACCTTGAGTTGCCCATCATTTCTAAAAAAAAACAACATAATTTTTATGTAAAGAATAATATTAGAAAATTTCATTTTACAATCAATAAAATTATGTATAAACTACTTCTCTGCTTAAAGAAAAAATAAAAAGATTATTTGATGATTTGAATAAATATTTAATTATACAAGAATGAAAGGTGAAATTAAATTAAGAATACAGACTATGTACATCATAAATGTACATAATCAAAATAAGCTACAATCTAAAATTCAAAATGTTTCAATCAAAGTACAATGGTCTTAAATGAATGCAATGTAATGTTCAATCATGATAGTTACAAATAACTCTTATTTATTTAGCCTACATTCATATGCTTGTGGTTGATTGATCAAAACTGGTATTGGCAAAATACTAAATCAAGAGAATCATAAGAATGCATTACCTTTCATTGCTTGTCTTAATATTCACACTATAATTTTAAAATTCAAAATTTATATTAATACTACTTATTTTTGCAAGTTAGAGTATTGTTTAATGATTTTTGTAAGAAAAGATATTATTTTCTTAAAAGGTCTTACAGTTTTCTGGGATACATTGTAATTGTAACTGTTGAAGTTTTTATTTTTAAAACTAAAAGTATTGAAATAAATTACAATTGAACATGTGACACAAGAGAGTTGAACCAATTATTAGTCATAGTATTTGTACAAGGAAATTTAAAATTCAAGAAATCTTATCAATGAACATATCAACCACACAATTTAATAAAAAAACTCAAATTCAAGTTTTTCATTTAATAAAGTTTACATAATGCAGATTAAATATCATAAAAAGAATAAAAGATTTATCTAAAAAATGCAACATAGTTAAGTTTAAAACAAGTTCATAACATAAATATAATAAACTAATTTTCAGCTTCTTTTTTCAATAATTTCTATAAATCTATGTAAGTCTAAAATTTAATGTAGTTTAACCATTTTTTTCTGTCATTTTTTCAATACATCAATATTTTTTAAACAACCATAATATTTCATAAAAATAGATATTCTTATACCAATTTACACATCTTAACAGAAAAACCTAAAGTATTAGAAATAAAAAATATATAACTTGATGTCAAAGTAGCCATACTCTTAATTTACGAGTATGATTTTTATAAGTAAGTTTTGGTTCCTTATCAAAATTCAAAGCAGTCATCCATTCTAAATTGGTCTCTAATTTACACATACATTTGCTTAATGTGGTTCTTTATATGCAGAAAGTAGATACTTTTTCCATTTAATTTTTTAATAAAATAAATCTTATTAGAATTTCAAATAATAAATTCTCAAGTTCCAAAGTTCCAACAATGTATTTAAAAAATATATTGTTTAAAACATTTAAGTATTTGGTTTGTTACAACTTTAGATAGATTATCAAATCTTTATTTTATATTTTAAAATTTCAAACTTTATGAGTGTTAATAATAATTTATTTCTATACTAATTAAGAATGTAAAGTTTAAGAAATCCTTTACTACTTTAAATTTTAACGACATGATAGATTTAAATACACCCTAAGCTATAAGCAGGACATCCTTTTAAAAAAAATTTCAATCTATACAAATACAAAATATGATTTTATCAGCGGCAGTAAATCATTTCAGAACAATAAAAATCTCTCTTGCAACCGCATACTTAGTTCTGAACTCCGCACTCTGACCTTCTCCACGAGCCTCTCCTCTCTTCAATAATCAACGTCCCGAACGAATTCCACTTGAGCACACATACAGACGCACTCAGAAGGCCAGCGACATTCGTCTCGCGGAAAAAAAACCCGTCGGCTCTTCCGCACGCGCGCGTCATCGTCGTCGCAAGCTCTCCTCAAAAAAAGACACGTCCCGTACCCACTGGGGGGAAAACCTCCCGGCGCGAATTCTCCAGACGATGTCGTCATCCTTATAAATTCTACGGGTGCATTCGTATGCGGGAGCCATCGGGACAGAGGCGCCGATAAGATCGCACGTACGCAAGGCGAGGGTGGACGTTCGTTTATATGGGTTGAGGCTGCTTACTTTTTTATCTGCCGCGTCGGCGGCCTGGGCGTGGATCTGCACAGCTTCCTCGCGGCTCAGTTCACCGGACAGTGCTCCTCCTCCTAGTTTCCTTTTACTTAACGAGCAGCAGCATACTCGTCCTTGCGGCTGTAGGAATGTAAACAGGCTGCGGACGGCGGCCGCGCGCGCAAGTTATAACCCGGTTCGCGACAACACAGCGACTGAATGGAGCCGTTGAAATTCAGAGATGCTGAAAGGTGCGCCACGCGAGAGGGGAACGACCGATAAAGAAGGTCTCTGTGCGAGGGTGGGTAATTTTCCGTAATTATATATAGGAACGAGAATAAAGTTCGTGGGGAATCGTATATAAAAAGGTTTAAAATTTTGGTTTTATTTTAATTAATTAATAATTGTGTACTTGCATTCTTATCTTTTGTATAAAACAAGAAATGCCTGCAGAAATCATATCGTACCTCTTTCGACATTTACACCATTACGTTTTCATTTTGATTTTTCTTCTTTCGTGCAAAAAGATAAAATCTAAAGATACTTTTTGAAACTGAATTCAAATAAATATATGTTTATCGTTCCCAGAAATCTTAAAAGCTTGAACTCCGCGCGCTTCTCGGCAGTTTTGGCTAAACTGGTCTCACACGTTCGGCGCTGCCAATTCTTTGGACCCGCGGGAGAGGCGTATTTTCAAGCGAATTTTCATGCAGGCGAAGTCCAGAGTTTCGCGAAAATCCCGGGAACCCGCTAAAGCGAGACAGAGAGAGCAGACAACCTTCGGCTTTCAACGCGAAGAGAGGAAAAGAGACAGACAGAGAAGAGAGGGAGGCTGCTGCACGGCGCGACTGAAATGTCAATGAGTGGCCGTCGTCGGCGGTGCAACAGCGGGTAGAGCTGCAGGCCAGGGCTGAGTCACAGTGGGTGCGCACCGCCGAGTCGCGAGGGTGTGTGAAAAGTACATTGGAGACAGGAGATATCCGACGAGATTCCTCGCACGTACTTAGACGTTCGGTTCGACTATCTTTTCTTTCGAACATCGCAACGTTCGAACTTCGAAATCGATCGACGCACACTCTGTCTCTCTCTTCCATAAACTTGCTCGTGCCCGGGAGCAGCAACCCTTGGTTCGCGGATTCCTCGTCCGGAAGTGCGCGCAAGTGTTTCCCTTTTTTTTAGCTTTATTTAAACGTTCTTAACGCTAAGCATCGTGTTAAGAACGTTACATCCTGCGGGAATTTTTTTTGAGAAATTGTTTCGTTCGTCAGAGGAAAGTAGGCATTTCTTAGGTGCGAAAATATGTCGAAGAACAAGCTGAACTTGACTCTGCCACCAGGTTCTATAGAGCCTGCACCTGCTGTGTCACCTTCGCCACCTGTGCCACCAACCTATGCTGAGCCTCCTGTTATTCCAGAGTACGTAGCTGCTTGTTTTTTTTTTTCTGCTGGTTTGAATCATTGATTTAGTTTATAATGAGTTTCAAGGACTCAGATAGAAAATAAACAGCACAATAATAAAGTTGGAAAACCAATATTCTATAAGCAGTGCTTGATAAAAGATGTAACTGAGTGCATCTCTGTACATCTAAAGCAGTAGCTTGACTTTGTACAGTGAAAGCAACTTTGTTTCATTTAATATTTAGCAGTTTCAATTACCAGAAAAGTCTTATCAGTATTATAAGTTATTTTAAAAATGTGTAGAATAATACTTGATTTTAATTTATTTGTCATTATATTTTTTAATTTTAAAGTGGAGTTATGGGCAAAATGAGTATTGATGCTATTCAAGAAAGACTTGAAGAACTCGGAATGGATGAAGAACAGAGAAAAAGATTAGAAAGCTTTTTAGGACAAAAAGAAAAAGTGGGTGAATTATGCGATGAAGACTTTGAAAAACTTGGTGAATTGGGTGCAGGAAATGGTGGTGTTGTCATGAAAGTCAGACATAAAAAATATGGGCTCATCATGGCAAGAAAGGTGTGTATTTTTTATTTATTGGGTTTTTTTAAAGTCTTTATATTTTAGCAAAATCTCAAAATAAAATAATAATAAATTTAGTTTTTATATTATTTTTAGTTTTTATATTGTTCTAATCTTTATATCTGTTAATAATTATACTAATTATAATTTGCAATAATTATTAAAGTATAGAATGATTTAAATCATTACTGAAATAATTACACAAAAATTATTGAATTATAATAACTTTATTTTTTCTTACAAATATATAAAGTCCTGCATTATTTCCAGTTAATCCATTTAGAAGTTAAGCCAGCGATTAAAAAGCAAATAATTAGAGAGTTAAAAGTTCTCCACGAATGCAATTTTGCACACATTGTTGGTTTCTACGGTGCTTTTTATAGGTAACTTTTTAAGTTACATTATTTTAATTAAATAAACTTATTTATAGAATAGAACTTTCTAATTTTAAAGAAATTTATCTAATTGCAGTGACGGAGAGATTAGTATATGTATGGAATACATGGATGGTGGCTCATTAGATCTTATTTTGAAAAAAGCTGGAAGGATACCAGAGCCCATTTTAGGAACTATTACTTCAGCGGTAATTAATTATTCAGTTAATCTTTACATTTAAATATCAGTCATAATCATAAAGTTTCTTAAATCTAAACTAATTTTAACAATTTCTAATAATAAGTTTCTTTTTCCATATAACCTCCTGGAAAAGTTCTTATAGTTAATCTTCTTAACTCATCATACCCCCATAAGAGAATTCCTAAAGGCAAACAAGGCCAATACCAAAACAGACTCAAAGGCATAGTTTTTAATACTTTTTCTGTTCCTGGAACATAAAGTAGCAAACAAGTTAAGATTGCTTCAAAAAAGAAGGAAAAATTAATAGGCCAATTATCCATTCCTTGCTGAAAAATAGAGTTTTTTCGCGTTTTGCACATAATTAAATCTATCATTTGCGTGATAACTATGGACAAAAAATATCCAGTTCTTGCCTCATTTAATAAATCCATTCGGCTTTGGTAATCCCACGTTTGTCCGTACGAATCTTTTATATAAGCTACAGATCTATTTTCCCAGGAACTTCGAAGACCAATTAAATCTTGTGGAAAAAATCCATGGAACATGAGAACACAGAAGTAGGTGTAAAATCCTGCCATAGCTTGCGTCATGCCAATCTGTCCGTACGCCATGGAGATGAGTCTCTTATTTACAAGTCTGTCGTATCGAGGATTCCTCGGTGACCTGTGCATTATATCTGATTCTGCCTTTTCGTAGGCAAGAGCTATCGCTGGTAGCAAATCCGTGCCGATATCGACGCATAAGACTAATTCTATTACGAATGGTAATGGTATACCAAATATTATACTAGACAGCATAGGTAACATCTCTGGAATACTGGAAGTCAGCGTATATGCGATAGATTTCTTGAGATTGTCAAATATCAACCTGCCCTCTTCAATGCCTGTGACTATCGAAGCAAAATTGTCGTCGAGCAGGATCATATCAGCTGCATTTTTCGCTACATCCGAGCCAGCAATGCCCATAGCTATTCCGATATCAGCTTTTCTCAAAGCCGGTGAATCATTAACTCCATCACCTGGGTCAATAAAAATTACATTTTACTCTTCTTGAGTCTATTTCAACTGCTTGGAAATTAATTACCTGTGACAGCAACAATCTCCCCAATCCTCTGACAGCTTTCAACAATGAGCAGCTTCTGCTGCGGGGAAGTACGGGCGAAAACAATTTCCTCGTTATTCATTATCAATGTGTCCAACTCGTCTTCTTCCAAGCCTCTCAGATCGTTACCAGTAACGCAAACGGCATCCTCTTCACCACCAAATTCACTCGAGTCGTGCGAGCGCGCCGAGAAAGACAGGTCCGTAGTCATGGTCCTCTCGTACCTGGTCTCGTGGCCCTCGTAGATTATTCCGACCTTCTTGGCGATGGCTATTGCAGTCACTGGGTGGTCCCCCGTCACCATTATCACTTTGATACCTGCTGTTCGGCACTTGTGCACGGCTTCGTGGACATACGGCCGGGGTGGGTCCGTCATACTGACAAGACCCACGAATCTGTAGCCCTTCATTGGGAAGTTGTAATTTGCCGGGTCGGTCGTTTGGAATTCAAAGTCGTCATTGTAGGGTACAGCTGTTTTTTAGTAAAAAAAACCTCATTTTTAGAAATGGCGGCAGTTATTGTATAGATTAGATAAAGCTATGCATCTTATTGATAAAAGTGAAGTTACTAAAAAAATAATAACTATATTCAATAAAATTCTATAAAATTTAAAAAAATTATCAAATCTACGATGATTTTACACAGATCTGCAAATTCCTCTGTAATATTTCTTACTTGGAAGTGTGAGGTCACAATACGCCAAGACTCTTTCGCCTAGACTTCCTAATTCTCTACAAGCACTCTTAGATAACTTTCTATCTTTCGCAGTCAGATCTCGCGTTGACCCGTCAGTTGACAGCATTGTCGTACAAAAATCCATAATTATCTCTGGCGCACCCTTCATTATCACGATATAACCAGTAACGTGTTGATGTATCGAAAGTTGATACTTGGTCGCTGAACTAAATGGGATTTCGGCCACCTTGGGGTATAAAACTCGAAATTCTTTTGTCGAATGCATGTGCTGACAAAACTTTAATATCCCTGCATTATTAATGAGAGGTATAAAAACGCGGAAAATTACATCTAGTATAATTAAGAGGCTTGGCAAAGCAGGGGTTTGAAGTAGATTAAAATTCAAGAAATTTACCCGTTTCGGAAGCATCGCCGATTACGCGGCAGTCTTCGATTAGCATGTAAGTATCATCAGGATCGTCTTTAAACTCGGCCCGGAGGCATAACGTGGCATCTCTCACAAAAGTATTAAAGCCCTCTTTCTCCAAGAGTAAATCTCTTTCAACTCCGAGCATCTGATGTTGCGGAAAATGGTACCTAGTATTATCCAGCCATACATTCGACAGGGTCATTATGTTCTGCGTCAAAGTGCCCGTCTTATCGGAGCAAATGACCGACGTCGACCCCAAAGTCTCGACGGCTTCAAGATTCTTCACCAAGCAATTCTTATCGGCCATTTTTTTTGCTGTGAGGGTCAAGCTAGTAGTGACAGTGATCAACAGGACTTCTGGTACGTTAGCAATGACGATTCCGAGGAGATAAGTAAAAGCCTTGATTACGTTGTGCTCAATCAACAGCACCAAGAAGAAAAAGAAGAAGCCACAGATGAGCGCGACGACGACTATGAGGTGTACGAAGTGGCGAATCTCCTTCGAAATGGGACTTTCCGTTTTGGCGAGGTGTGAGGCCAAACCAGCCACGTGACCGAGCATTGTATCGTCGCCGGTGGCTATCACCAAGCCCCTGCCGTGACCGGCAACTGCGTACGTTGAGTAGAACGTCATGTTTTTCGATTCGAGCTGGATGTTGCTCGTTGGATAATCCGTGCGACTCGCCGCCTCGCTTTCACCTACGGTTTGTGGATAAAAGATTTACGACAATCCTGCAGGATTTTACATAAGAATCAATATATACTTATTGCTTCTACTGAACTACTTCTTAAGTTTCAATTTTGAATATAGAAGTGTAATTTAAAAACCGGCAATGAAGGTGATTTGGGAGTTAAGTAAACAAGATTCACCTGTTAAACTAGAATTGTCGACTCTAAGGCTGTGATTGTCAAAAATTCGAATATCAGCTGGAATTTTGTCCCCCGTGCGAATCTCCACAAGATCGCCAATGACAACGTCTTCAGCAGGTACCTGAACCCTTATGCCGTTCCTTATAACAGTGGCGTAAACTGGGACCATCTTCGTGAACGATTCCATAATCTTTGTATTCTTGTTCTCCTGCGCGTAGGCAAATATCCCGGAAACCAAGCAAATGACGATTATAATAATGCCAAAATACTCGATGCCGTCCTTCTCGTAATCGAAGTGCTTCTCCGCCGCGTACAGTATGAAGCACAGAATTGCGCAGATCCAAAGAAGAGCCGCGAACCCAGAGAACAAGCACTTGAGGAACTTAATGTATTCTGGAGTGACCTTTGGTGGGGTGAGTGTATTAGGTCCGTTCATCTCGAGCATTTCCGCGGCCCTCTCGGGCTTCAGACCGATAGTCAAGTGGGTATGGAGCTTATCGCAGAGTCGCTGGATGGGAATTAGATGGTCGTGTGCCTCATACTCGTGGTACAAGTCCTCCATGTTTTCCTCTGTTGATCGACGCATTGTGTTGGTGGCGGAACTGTTCTTCGGGTGGCTCAGGTTGGATTTGCGAATTTTAGGGCCTTCTTAATAGCGGATAAAGTGCATTTTTGCAGTTGAGGCTATCTCTGAGAATCTTGTTCTTTTGTTTTCTCACGTTGTTTGGAAGATTACATGATTCGGGGTTAAAGTGTAGACGGCAAATAGTAAATAGTTCTATAAGGATAAAAAAAATAAGAAATGCATTTAATAAAGCATGTTGCTTTTAACCGCGGAAAAAAAGGAATTGAAAAAAATTGCACAATTAAACGTATGACTTTAATATGTGAACTTCCACTTCATGCCACGTACAATATTTTTTATACTATTGATATTTTTAAAACTCAATTCAAGCAAAGAATTTTTTATTTTTAGGTTCTAAAGGGTTTAAGTTATTTGAGAGACAAGCACGCAATCATGCACCGCGATGTCAAGCCAAGTAATATTCTTGTAAACAGTGCAGGTGAAATAAAAATTTGTGATTTTGGAGTTTCTGGACAATTGATTGACTCCATGGCAAACTCTTTTGTTGGTACAAGAAGTTATATGTCGGTAAGATTTAATACATTTAAATTAGAATAAAAAGAAGAAAAATAATTAGAAAAGAGATCTCATTCAGAATACCTAGAATTTGCTAACATTTCCTCGAAACTAATAATGAAAAGTACATCATTACTTAAATTCATTCAATGTTTCTTTGAATCTAGGTTCAAGATGAAAACATGCACTTAATTTTTATTCTTACATTTTACAATAATTTGTTAACTATTTGACATTTTTAAAAGTTTTATCGTTTATATTCTTAAGTAAACTTAAGTACATAATGTACAAGTGTTTGGATAATTAATTACTCTTAAACCATTCAAAATACTTTGCTAAAAACTCGACATCGATTTGACAAATTGCATTGTAAAAATTTTCAGCCCGAACGACTTCAAGGAACGCACTATTCAGTGCAGAGTGACATTTGGTCGCTCGGACTTTCTTTGGTGGAAATGGCTATAGGCATGTACCCGATTCCACCACCGGATGAGAAGACAATAGCAGCGATATTCGGTACGCAGCCGAGCGGCGCTGCAACCGAGAGCACGACCGCGAATAGCGTCTCGACGCCCACAACCCAATCGCCGTCGCACAGTAAGTGTCAACCTGGTAAAAGATTTTAGTTGTAATTTTAGTTAGCGCGTATATATATGTACAAGCTGCCGAGCTATTTGCTCGCGAAACGCTGACATTCTCTCTTTTTTCTTGTCTGACAAACGTAAGGTCGGAATCAGCCAGGACGCTTTGAGTATGAAGCTCAGGCAGGGCAGGGTAACGTATCATACTTTATAGTTTATTACATGTTTATTTTTGTACAATCCTTTTTCTAAAGTTTCTTTTGTGCTCTAGAAAATACTAGTCATGTAAATGGCTATAGATATCTAGGTAGACAAATAGATTAAAGTTTTACATTACATCCAATATAATTGGATTTTTAGTTATTTAGAAGACAATAAACTGAAATTCAGTTTTGCTTTAAAAAACTGAGTAATAACGAAGAGTTATTTTATAAAATATTTCTCTCTCTCTCTCTCTCTCTCTCTCTCTCTCTCTCTCTCTCTCTCTCTCTCTAAACTAAATAATTTTATATAAGATGAAAAAAATTATTTAAAATAATAAATGTTTGTTGCTTATATCATTGGTTCGCTTATTTTATATTTCATTATATTGATTTTACGTTCGTTCTGTGCGTCAATTCCGTTAATATTATATGTATAAGTTTGCATTAAAAATGAGACTTTTATATTAACCCTTTTATAAACTTCATAGATCCAAACAGTCCGAGACCCATGGCGATATTTGAATTATTGGATTACATTGTGAATGAACCACCTCCAAAACTGCCACCAGGAATATTTAGTGAATCGTTTACAGACTTTGTAAATCGCTGCTTGAAAAAGAATCCAGCAGAAAGAGCGGATCTGAAAACACTTATGGTATAATATATTTCACGATTTAAGTATTCAGTATATAGATTTTTTGACATCTTCTATTTTATATTATTTGTATTGAAACAAACAGTTCTCTACAATAGGATATTATGTATTTGTTTTTTTACTTCTTTTAAATAGCATTAATATTCAGACTTCGCATTGTGTCTTCTTTTCATTTAGAACCACGAGTGGATCAAGAAGGCAGAATCGGAAAACGTCGATATCGCCGGATGGGTGTGTCGAACAATGGACATACAGCCGACAACTCCAACACGCTTGGCGAATGTACAATCCTGAATAAATGTCACTCTTACATACTTGACCACTTGCATTCACGTTCAATACTCTTGAGTCACATTTGTGTTCTGCTTTTAGTTCCCACGTGGTTAAAACAGTGGCGATTTGTTTTCTTTTTTTTATCATTTGTTCGTGAGCTCTTCGTGATTTATTTATAAATATGAAAAATAACAAGAACAAACAAACGATAAACGGATAAGCCATGTGAGGGGCACTTGATATAATAGTAGCAAAAGAAGTTGTGAAGCTTCTTAGATGGTGTCAATTTTTTGTGATAATGGCATAATTAGTACACAAAAATGTCAAGTAATGCGTGTATTTCGATATGCGATGTCTTATCCGTTTTGTATGTATATATATATATATTTGTAGGAGAACAACGTGAAAAATTTAGTAGATTATGCGATCGTAGTAAAAATTATATTTCACTATAAAAGAAGTTATAAACTTAAATCAAATGTGCGAAATGTCTATACATATGCAACTCTACCATAATATTGATCTAGCTCGCCACTGAATTTCAGTTTTTTAAAAATCTTTCAGTTTTCAATTAAATGTATCTTTTTCTTTTAAAGTATGTAAGATGAATTGTTAAAAAATAGTTTAAATGTTATTATGAAACGCAAAACATTTCTTCCTTGAAAATGAGATTAAGATACAAAACAGGATAATAATGAACTTTAATATGACCTATATCAAATAAAAATATGTAATAATTATGATGGCATTAAATGCATTGAATAGTGCGTTGATTTTGTGAGATTTGTACCTGAATGCTGTATAGTATAAGCTTCGTATCTTCGAGACGAAATAAATCCATCGAGAGGTTTACGACGACATTTAATTTTTCCGTTGATTATTATTCTTAAACTATGCCAGTACTAAACGTTCTTGTTCCAATATGTAATTTCTTAATCACACAACAAAGGACTGAATTTATGACTTGTGCGTATACATACTGAATATAAATACATCTATGCGAGTTGTGTAGCATGTTCGATAAACTTCTGCCATTTATACTTAAATATCGAAGAGATAAACAAAAAATGGAAAAGAAAAAACATGAGAATTATTTTAAAAGTCTATGCAAAATGTTTTATAGGTTATTTATTAGTCTGCAAAATATGTGTATGCATTTTCGGAACGTATTTCGTGAACACTTATAATTATATATGAGCTTATAAACTTATATGTTAATTTGCATTGAGTTATATGAATATATATATAGCTATGTATAAGTTAAGCGAAAACTACTTTTTAAAAACTAATTTGCCTAGAAAATGCAATTTATTGCTGCAACAGAACGAAATAAAAAAGGATGCAAGAATGCTTTTAAAATAAGTGAATTTCAACTTGGCCTGTTAAACTTGAACTTTTAAACTTATCGCGCTACACTATTCAGACAAGGTATTACAAAAAAAGAGTATAACTCTTAAAAGTAATCCCTCTATCATTCAAAAGTATTTGCGATAGATAATTATATTATATGTTATCATGTAATTATTGGTATACACGTTAAAAGTATCTAAGAATGCATAATGGTATATCAACTTCAAGTTGACTTCTTCAGTGTGATTAACGGGGTGTTATAAAAGGTGTCGTATTGAAAAAAGTAGGCAAGATATAAAAAAAATAATAAAATGTTATCAAATAACTCGCAGGCGAAAATTAATTGTAATATATAATTCAAAGTACGCGTGTGGTTTTTTTGTTAAAATTATAAATCACTTATTCAAAAAAGTAATGTATCAGCTTCCAAATACACTTTTTTGACAAAATCATAAAGTTTGAGAGAACGTAAAAATTTGATTATTAATTCTGAAAGTTATTTAAAATTTTTGTTAGTAAAATACAAAGCCTCTTTTTAACAAAAAATTACATGTAACTTGATGTTGTTACAGTAAACGTTATTTTGAAAATGCAATCTGAAATAAAAGCGTCATGCTAATTTCTTAAAGTACTTTCAAATGTATGTCAAGAATTAATTGTGTATATACTATAAAATTTCAAATGTAATATATCTTTCAAGATATTACAACGGAAAGGATAAATTTATTGAGGAAAATTTTCAATCCGCTCTAGGTGAGCAATTCCTCGCAGACGTGCCTCTGTGCGCTAGACGTCCACGTACTGATTTTTCAAAACTTTATCTGGTGTAAACATGTAAAGTGAATATGAGTACTTTTATGTGCAAAATTACTGGTTTCACAAGTTTAATGAATAAACAAAGGAAGGAAAACTAAACCTATAGAAAGTTTATGCAATTTTAATACTAAAACGCATAACATTAAAAAAATACAGTTTTGAATGAACTTAAATTTTATTTTGGAAATTTTTAAATAGATTACCTTATTCTATTCGTGGTATTATTTTTAAGTCATATTTGCACACTAATTTATAAATTATATATAAATGTACTTATGGATTGCGCATAAATTTTCCTTAGGACATTCACCGCGTATTGAGTAGATTGGGTAGAAAAACGAAAGCAGCAGGAATCATTAATCCTGGCACTTATTGAGGAGCATGCACATTCCTAGATGTAAAACTGCATTATACAAGTTGTATGATACATCATCTACGTGTTGTATAAGTAAAAACTTTATTATAATAATTGTTACTTTTGTCATACACTCCTGATGTACATATGTGCTTGTCATTTTGTCTATCAATTACTGTAGTAATTAAGAAACTATAATTAGGCCTATCTTGCGATTTATAAAATGTTAAATTGTATTCAATGTTTATATTTTCAAATTTTCGAAATCAAATTTTATTGCATTATTAAGTACAGAATTTGTATAAAAATAAATTTATTTTGTCTTATACTTCGAGGATTCCTTAGAAAAAAATTCATTAATTATAAAAGTATAAAAATAAAATAAATATATAAATAAAAAACCACTTTGAGAGTACTATTATTTTATTATTCGTAGAAAATGATTTAAATTGTAATAAAAATTAATTTTAATTAACTGTTTGATTTATTGAAAAATAACCCAATAACCCTAATACTGTTTTCTTATTTTCTTATTTATTATTAACTTAAAAGGAAGTATAATAAAAGAAGATTATAATAAATATATACACTTAAGTGTTCTCAAAATTTTTTTATTACAATATGCCTTAAACGATTGTTTTTTGTATACACATATTCATTACCATTCTTAAATACATCAGTAACAAAGTAGGCCTGTTAAATTAATCGTTAGATGCTAATCCAGTTATTTACAAGGCAAACACAAGTGTAAAACCTCTATAAAACAATAATATGCTATACTCACTTAAAAATGCTTAACAAAAAGTAAAATAATTTAATTATTCTATATATGTTGTACAAAACTTACATGAAAAATTTATATCAAAAATAATATTAACTTGTTTTTAAGTTTTATAATAATGGTATTATTATGATGCAATTAAAATCAAATTGTTATTACATATAGTTATGCTTTGAAATAAATTATCGCTGATGACTAACAACCTAAATTCTTCTACAGTTCCATGAATTAATTAACAAGAGTAACTAAAAGTTCTCTTCGTTGCAAAATTCCTGGATTTAAGTAGTAATACAAAATTTTAATTTTTAAATCTTCTTTCTGTTAAAGTTAATATATGTTTGAAGAAAGTTTATCAAATTACAACCAGTTTAAATTTTGTTTTAAATATTTAAGCTTTGCAATTAAGCATTTAAAACTGCTCTTGCAACGTCTTAAAAAATAAACGATTATTTTGCCTATGTAATTTATATATTTTAATTAGTCATTGACTAATTAATTGTGTGCAATCAAAGTTGGTTCTAGAAGATATGAAAATACTAAATTTTTATAGTCAAAAGCGTCTATATCACATGAGGCAATATATTACATTTTTGTAATTATGCATTCATCACAATAGAATATGGCTTCTGAATTTATATGATTTTTATACAGTATTTAAATGGTGAAAATTATCCTGCAATATTTTTTAAGCCAGAATTCAGTGCATTGTCAGGAATAAAATATTATTTACAGTTTATGTTTATAGAATCTTAAAACAAATCTTAAAAAATTTATTTTTATTAATAATAATAATAATAATTTTGTTATTTTACATTCAGAAATTAAAAACAGTTGTATCTGTTAAAAAAAATTAGATGTCATTCTACTTATAACAAATAAATTCAAAAAATGAGTTTATAACATTTTTCTAGATTTTTATTTATATAGATGTTTTGTACTTTAAATTTAAATACCTTATGAAAAAAAAGAAAAAACAGTATACTTATAAAGTACTATTGGTTAATAATATTACCTGTACAAATATTTTAAATGCTTTTAAAATATTCTGCATAGTAACTGAACTAAAATTTTTGCTGCATTTTTATGAAATCATCGCTCTTTTAAAATACAATGCAATGTTACTAGAAAATATATTCTTTTTTCATTCCAGTACATTTTGCGCCCTATATTAACCTTAACAAAAATCTGATACTATGAAATGCTTTAATGTTTTTATCTACAAGTCTTTAACTTTGCATTAAATTGAAAAATGTTTATGCAAAATTGATTTTTTTATCCGATGTTTGGGACATACAATTTGCTTCCATGTCAAAAAAATACTTCATTACCATCATCTATTACGTAATCATTGTCTTCGGATTCATCGTAATAATTATGACCGACGTAATCAAAGAAATCGTCCGCATCATACTCATCATCAACGTCATCACTGTGAAAGGAATCAAAATCATCCATAAAATCCATGTCGTATAACTCATTAGGAAAAAAGTCATACTGATCGTGATCAAAGTCTGGACGTAAATAATCTTCTGATAAATCGACATTTAACACTTGCAGGAACGGTGATACTGTTTTTATTTCGCTCGGATTGACTTTTGTCTTACCCACATACATTTTAAGCACAATGTTGTTTGTTCGAGCTTTTGTTGCTTTGATTGCAACTTCAACAAGTTCATTACTAACAAAGTTACATCCCGAAAAATCGGCAAGCTCTAAAGAATGAGATTCTTCAATTAGAGCACTAAGCCCAGTGTCTTTTAAACTTGGACAGCCACGGCATTGAAGTGTTTTCAGGTTCGGCATGTCTGACAAAACTTCATCATCGATTTTACCCAAGTAATTTATGTTCAGGATTTCCAATTTTGGTAAAGAGGTAATACCTGCTAAACCCTTATTTGTAACCAAATGGCAAGCTGTAATAAATAAATTCACGATTAAAGCAATTATATTAATATAAAATTATTGGTTTTGTTCTTGGATGAATTATGAAATTTAAGATATAATTTTAGATTTGGCAAGTATAAACATAAATCTAAATATTCTATGGTGCAGAGTAATTAAAGTAATTAGAGAAAAAGGATAGTAAATATTTTTATTTTAATAAAGAGAAGAATTAAATGTAATAAAAGTGCATTCAAACACAATTAATTTATGTTACTTACAACTTATATCTACAATTCTTAATTGTTTACATGAGTTTCCTATAGCAATCAAGAATTCATCTTGTACTACAAGATTTTGAGACACATCAAGAGTTTCCAGATTTACTAACTCAGCAAGATGAGGCATGCAATTCATCCTTATCATTGGATAATAATCACAGAGTTGCAAAACTTTTAAGCTTTTAAAACATGTGCTTATAGCTTTTACAGCTTGATCATTAATACTAACACATTTTTCCAGTGACAAAGTGTGTAAATTTTTGAACGTTTGAACAGCCTATGCACAAATAAAAATATTTAAAGTATAATTTATAAATTTTAAAATAACTATAAATTAAAAAAAAACTGAAAACATACATTAGAAAAATGACATGGCGAAACACTAGTACATTCACTTAATTTTACTGTGTCTATGGAATCTGTTGGTAAATTTAATAAACATTTGCCTGTAACTGAATTCTGTACAAGTTTAAGGTACTTCAATTTTTTGTTTCGTAAGAATAAACCTGATAAATCATTGTCACAACTATTCGAACAATGACCTAAACTGAACTCTAAAATATTAGTGCAATGATTTGTTAATGATTTTATTCCAGCTGGTGAAACATTCAGTCCTGTAACATCAATAACTTGCAAATTTGGGCATAATCTTCCAACGACAGTTAGGGTACTTTTACTTAATTTGTCTGCAAACATTGAAAAGTCAATGTGTGTAAGAAATGAACCACATCGAAGTAAAACTTTTCGAAGAGTTGGAGTATCAATTTCTCTTGGACCACTAGTTGCTGTATCGAATCCCCAAGTTGATTGCTTCTAATCTAATTTTTTAAAAGTGCGCCATGATTCGTGACCGATCATACGCCATCTTTTGCAAACTAAAAAAAGAATATAAATTACTGTAATTATCATTTTAAAATTTGAATATTTAATAAAAATATATTAAAAAACTTATTTAAACTAGAATATTCAAAAATATTATATTTAAAATTATTAACTGTTTATATTTGTTCATCGATACCTATTTCCATTTTTACTCTGTCAACAATTGGAAGAAACATGAATATGTGCATTAAACAATCATCATTTAATTTGTGAATCGCTGCATCATCATTTAATTCAAAAGGAGTAGATAATTCTTCTCCACTTGAATCTAAAGATTTTTTTGTTTTTCTATTTTGATTTTCAACACAATCTGGTTGATGCCAAGAATCTGCAGGCATCACCCTTAAGTCTCTATGATGGAGATGTATTCTTTTTTTGTGACCATCCTTTGTTGCCCTAAAAAATAATTTATTTAGATACTGTACATTTAAATTAGAAAATTATAAAAAAAACTGTCTTTGTTACTAACTTTAAAGCATCATCCATATTATTAAAAGTTACAAAAGCGTAATTGCTTTTACCCGTGTTACGCTTTAAATAGCAACTATCTAGTTTTCCGTAAGTGGAAAATAATTTTTCTAGATCTTTATGTGTGGTCTAAAATAAAAAAGCATTATTAAATCAATTTGAAGAAAGTAATACGTATTCAAAATAAATTTTATTAATTAAAGTTAAAAAACTTACTCTTTGTGCCAAATTGCCAATAAAAAGCTTTCGTATTGGTACACCGTCAACAGTGTATGGTTTGATGTTTTCAACAGTATCTTCTATGCAATAATCATCTAAAATTGAGTATTTATTTTCAATGAGTATTTAATTTATTTAAAAATAAATGCAATATAAATTTGTTCAAATTAACCAACAAACTCAGAATAAATGTTTTACTTAAAAAACAAAAAAAATGATTCACATGCATATTTTAGTAAAATCGTTGCTTCTGATGCACTTATAATTTTTCAAACAGTGTTTTAATTCAGTTCAAAAGTAGTGAAACTTATGCCAAAAAACTATATTCTACAACGTAACTTGTTAGTTATTAAAATAACGTTTCTTTCCCAAAAAACAAAAACCACTCACTAAAAGTACCTCCGATGTTCATTCGCCAGAGCCTGTGCAACATACTGCATAGGCCTTCTCCGATTTGGTCATCCATCCTAATAAAGGGAGCACGTTTTGGGCTGCGTTTTTTGAACGGCACGCACCTTCTCTATGTGCGAAAGCCAAGTTCAGACAAGAATGCCAGACGAAAGAGGAAACCTAAATCAAAATGCAACACAAGACATACGTGTGCAATCCCGGCACAAGTGTATATACACAGTCTGCTTTCGCAGGAGGACAAAGTTTTTCTCTTTGCTCTCTCACACACCCATTTTCTCACGAGGCGTCGATCCGCATCGTGCGTTTCGAAGAGAGCAGATTCCTTGACTTTTAGCAGGTACAAAGAACAGAGAGAGAGAACGAGAGAAAGCGATGTCATCAGCGATAGAGAACAGATTTTCTTACCTATCACTCACAGTAACGGTATTCTTGGAAGCGCAGTTCAACGTAATCGAAACAACGAAGAGGGCATTATTTTCGTAACGGAAAAACTCTGGCTAAATGCCAAACACTGCGCATTTATATGAGCGTTCCTCTGGGGCTGTTTGCACAAGTATGGGTTTGTATACTGTACACACCAGCGCACGACTAACGCCGCACGTGTTGTTGATGTACACTAATGTTTGGCCTTATCTCTCTTCATCTCTTTCAGATTCGTTTCCCTGTATAACCTAGTCGCGCTCGCGCTGCCCAAAAAACGTACCATTTGAGAATTTAGATGTCAGTCATGGCGGGATAACTGAACGTCGAAAAGTTGAAGTTAAAGCTTTTTTCTATTTTTTCAATTCTTGTCAAATTTTTTTTTAAATTAACTTTTTAAACATACATTAATTTTTATTTTATTATATAATAATATATAAATTTTTAATGAAGTTAAATATATTTATATAAATTTCAATATACAAGTAGTATTCAAATAGTAGTTCAAAGAAATTGGCTCATTTATCTGATAATTTATTACAAAATTAATCTTCTACAACTATACAATATTTTTTATGAAAAATGTAAATACACTTAATCGAATTTTTAAAATAATTTGTGAAAAATTCTTTAAGGACTATACAATAGAAAGGCAGCATACAATTAAACAAAGGTGTGAAAATAGCGCAAATATTATATACATCTCTATATGTAACTGAAGAATTTTTATTTAATATCTCAACAAGGAAAAACAGTCTTCGTTTGATATCGTCATTGTGCTATTTTAATGTTGCGACCATTTGATCGTTTTTAAATCGATGCCCTCGCAAACCATTTCCCACAAGGGACTCATTTCTCGCAACCGATTAGTGTGTTTTACAGTATTAGCAACGGTAAAATCTATTTCTTCATGTGTAGTAAATCGGCCGATTCCGAATCTTATACTCGAATGTGCTAAATCCTCGGAAGTTCCAATTGCTCTCAAAACGTAACTTGGTTCTAAACTAGCACTAGTGCATGCTGAACCACTACTTAATGCAATGTCTTTTAAAGCCATTAGTAATGATTCGCCTTCAACGTAGGCAAACGACAAATTTACGCAACCTGGATACCAAGAAACTGGATCGCCGTTTCGAATTACGTGCGGCAATTGAGACATAATACCATTAATTAATCGATTGCTAAGGTTCGATATATGTTCATGATCATATGCCATTTCGTTATTTGCTAGCTCACAAGCTGCACCAAGTCCAACTGCCAGTGGAGCTGGTACAGTACCACTGAAAAAAAAGAATATTGGTCAGAATTTTATACAGTATAGACGTGCTAAATAGAGAAATATAACTATAATAGAGTAGAAAATTTATTCACCTCCTCATTCCTCTTTCTTGACCACCTCCACTTAGTAGAGGTTCCAGCCGCACTCTTGGTCTTTTTCTGACATATAAAGCTCCTACCCCTTTTGGTCCATAAATTTTATGCCCACTAATGGACATAAGATCTATATTCCACTTGTTAACATCTATTGGAATTTTACCTATAGCTTGAGCAGCATCAGTATGAAAAAAGGTATTCTTTTTTTTACAAATAGCACCTATTTCTTTAATTGGTTGTCTGACACCAATTTCATTATTGACTGCCATTATAGTAACTAATGAAGTTTTTGGAGTTATGGCAGCTTCTAATTCTTCAAGGCAAATAAGACCATTACTCTTCACTGGTAAATATGTGACATCAAAACCTTCATTTTGTAAATATCTGCATGAAGCTAATACACATTTGTGCTCAGTTTGTGTTGTTACAATGTGATTCTTTTTTTCTTTGTAAAATTTTGGAACTCCTTTGACAGCAATATTGTTAGACTCTGTGGCTCCAGATGTAAAAATAATTTCCTTTGGATTTGCTCCTATCAAATTTGCAATTTGTTTACGTGCATTTTCCATAGCAGCTTCTGATTCCCAACCATACATGTGAGTTGAAGAGTGAGGATTCCCATGCAGTGATAGCAAATATGGCATCATTTTATCCAGCACTCTTGGATCCATTTGTGTTGTTGCTTGAGCATCTAGGTATAATGCCCGCGTTAAGGTACTAACTGCATCTTTTTTATCTTCTGTTGATTTGTTTTCTTGTGTAGAAAGAGAAATATCAACCTGGCATGATGCAGATGTGTGCAATGCTGGACAATTTTTTAATCGCAACTGTCTGGCATCGAATATTCTCATTAAACGCATCATTTTAATAAATTTATTAATGAAATTTTCTGATCGTAAAGAAGTCAATCCATTTGATTTGGATTTATAAATTTAAATTTCATATCTCATTATTTAGTTTTCTAATTATATTATATCTTGTTAAAACATAACCCTGGAAAATAAAATATGAAATATTATTATATTTTTTATAAATTAAATACAATTTTGCAATATCATGAAATTTGGAATAATAATTAAACAAACCTGTTATTTTATCTTTTTCTCATAATGTATTTTTAATTCTTGATTATAATTAACCAAAAGAAATAAAACAATAAATATTATTGGAATTAAAATGTTTAGAACCTGCAACAAAGTAATTAAGTTTTAAGTAAATTGTTGCCATTTGCAGACCATTTAAAAGTTACTCAAATATTTTGTAACTTGTAATTTGTTATTTAAGTTTACAAAAGAATGAAATGGTTTATTCATTTAACAATTTATGGAGATAATTGATAAAATAATAATTACTCAAAATAATCAAGAGGTTATTAACAAGTAATTTAATTTGAAAATTAATAATTCACATACCAATTTTCTAATGCTAAATTTATTTTAGTTAAACAAAAGTACATTTCCAATAGTCGAACAAAAAAGACTGTACTCAAGTACATCGTATTTAAAACGAAAAATATTTACAGAATTAAATAACAAACCTTGAAGTTTATGCTCCACGGATAAAAAATAAGGGGTTAACCAATGACCATTACCGTTTAGATAATAATCAAAACGTATTTCCTTGTTGTCGTTCGCGATACGAATGTACGAAATGAGTTCCGCAGAAAACTACCGATGTTCATGGATGAGCCAACGGCGGCAACTACATATACACACGTGGTTTTATTTCATCATTGTCTGCTAATACTGTGCAATTTGTTTTATAGTTCACCTTTTACTTCTACAATCCACTGGTCTACTGATCTTGACAGTCATTACGATCAAGTTTTCCTAACGCGTGACCGTCTTTGTCGGCTTAGTTTCAAAATTTTTCAAAGTTTTCAAAATATATAAATTGAAAACATGAAAATTATCTATTCTTAATAGAAATTTCAATAAATATAAATAATATATCATTTAAGCTAATTTCACATACTTCGATCAAAGTTTTTATTAATTAGGAAAGCAATAAAAAAAAGTTTTTTAATACCTAGTTTATAAGAATGTGTAAACATTTGCATATCTTATGTTTTTTGCTAAACCCCTGCATTTTTTCTACAATCGTCTATTAGGTTTCTAATTTCTTGTTGAAAAATTCTCTTGAATTAAAAATTCATTGAATTTTTCAATGAATAACTCCACTCCTACCAACCTCCCTTTACGTAATATACTAATATTTAACATTTATTTAATTTTAATTACTTAAAAATTAAAATTAAAAAAAATGAGGCTGCTGCTGACTCGTAATCACATCTCACATGATCCAATTGACTGTCATCGACATTGTAAGCAGACGCTCTGTCAAACAGCAACAAACCGCGTGCGCGACTACTGTGGCGACGACGGCAACCGGGATTACTAAACCTCGTCGGCCGCGCAAAGTGCCATATGTCAAAAAAAACACACACGCATATACGCGCGTAACGGACGCAGCGGTGCAGAACACACGTACTCGTGTACAGTAATCAAAAGGTGTCTCACAGTAGCGGACGATCGTGTTTTAACATGGCGCAGCCTCGAGGGCGGTTCGCTTGAGGTTCGCGCGCCTCGGAGAGTCGCTGATCCGATGGAGAATTGCGGATAATACAGATATACCTACTGAAGAACGATCCAGTGCAGTTTTCTCCGAGGCGAAAGCAACTACAAAAAGAGCGAGAGGGAGAAGAGAAAGCGGAAGGAGAGAGAGGCAATGATCGACTGGGAAACGATGGCGATGGCGAGCCTACAGCTGACCGAGACCGAACACAGGTATTACGGCGATATATTCATCTACTGCTGTGAGAATGCCGACACCGACGTCGTACCCACCGTTAAGGTTGGCGAACTCCTACGATCCGCCAACTTGCCCAGCGACGTCACCCTGAAGGTGCGATTATAGCTCTTCTGTTTACCTCTATTGCTTCTCCTTTTCACACCTGTGTGCGTGGGAAGGTGCTTTAAGATGCAAGTATTCACTTGGTGACTGGGTTTTTTTTTAAACTCTTTGTTTGTTTACTCACGTGATTGGTGAGGAGTGGTGTTTTAATGGTTGATGTTAATGTTTGGAAAAAAATGAAGCTTGTATAAGTAGTCAGTATTGACATTCTGTAGGAAAAGATACATTTGGTCTGAACTTAATTTAAAATGTGCACACAATGTACAGACTCTGTGTTTGTGTAATTATCTTATTTGTGTAAATTGGTCTGTTTCTTTAAGCATAGATTCTTGAAACCAAATGGAACTTCCTACACTTTATTTTTAGATGAAAAATTTTTGAAATTTTTAATTTTATTTTAATTTTATTTTAATTTATTTTTCATTTTTCAAAAAGTTGATTGATAATGCTCTTTTGACAACATAAGAAATTTCATGGATTTTACTTTTTATCTTTATTTTCTTTGCTTGGCCTTCCCCCTGTTAATTTCATGCACTATTGCATTACCAGACCTTGTGTGTACCTTGTTGATACAACAAAATAGTTATAATTACACTATCAAGGAATCAGTACTCCATTTCATTTATTTCTATTTAATATATCTCATTTGATTATTCTGTTTTGTTTTAATATTTTATAAAATAATATTAATATTACTACTTTCAATACATAATATCCATTTAATGATATGAATACATGTAAATAATAATAGTGTATCATATAAATTTTATCATTTAATAGAAACTATGAATCATTGTTGATTCATGCTGTATATTCATACTTTTCTTTTTTCATATTAATATCACAAAATGTAAAATAACTTTATATCATTCAAATAATTATTAAACTAGTACTTTAATAAATATTATTAACTTTTAAAAATACTTGAATTTATGAGAGCTATTCATTACTCATTTGTATCTATATTTTAGATATTGGATATCTGTGGTGGTGCTAAAAATAATACTCTCAACAGAAAGCAGTTTTATGCTGTTCTTAAACTGGTGGCAGCACATCAAGCAGGCCTGGAAGTCCATAAAGATCTAATTCTTGCTAGTGTAGACGAACTTGCTTTACCACGATTTACATGGCCTTCATCGACTGGTGATGAGGAAGAAGAGAGTAAAAAACGCTTTTCTAAAAAGAATTTGAAAATTAGATCAGCTGGACACATGCCTGAAAGTACAACAGAAAGTGAAAGCGAGGCTGAAAGAGAGACTGAAGGTGGTAGTACCGATTCACCTACCCCCACGAATAGTGTAACTCAAGAGAGAAATGATGGTGCATTAGGAGGAGAAGCAAATCTAGACTCAGTAACAGGAGGATGGCAAAGTCTTCTTGTTTCAGAAGAACAGAGGCAATTATTAGGTACTGAGGAAGAAAGCTCAGAACGTCACAGCAGCGATGAAGGTAATTTTAGTTTCTCTTTGTATTTTCTGAAAATAAGTGTAATACAATCACTTCATGTTTATTTTTTCTTATTAATGGTGTTTATGAATTTATAGGCGAGGGTGAGGACGGCGAAAGTTTTCCGCCAGAGCAAGTCTGGACGATCAGTGACGAGCAGCGCGATTACTATGCGGCCCAATTTGCCCAACTACAGCCAAATCCAGAAGGTTTACTGGCAGGTTCACTTGCTCGGAAGTTCTTCGAAAAATCACGACTCCCAGTGGAAGAATTGCGTCGTATCTGGCAATTGGCCGACGTAACGCGCGATAGCGCCCTGAGCCTTCAAGAATTCTACGTGGCGATGCATTTAGCGGTGCTCCGACGAAATCACGTTCCACTGCCCGATGTGCTACCACCTTCGTTGGCGATGTTGCTCGTCGCACAGCCTCAGCCAGCACCGCCACCGCCTGTCATACCGCCCGTGCCGGCTCCTAGAGCTAGTCCAACCACTAGGTAATTATTATTTTATTGTCACAAGTATATTTGTAAATTGAAAAGCAAGTGCTTTGTGGTTGATATTGGTGTAGTAGCAGATTCTCTGTTTTTAATTAATTATAGAAGAGAATTTATTAATATTAATTCTAAAAATATACCTACAGAAATTAATTACAGCTTATTTGCCATTGAAATATAATCTCTGAAAAAACAGCTCTAATCACGTATCTTTATTATTCCCATCAGAGCGGCAGCTGCAGCAGCGGCGGCAGCAGCCGCAAATAACAAAGAGAAGAGCAAAGAGTGGACGAAATTCGTGGACTCACCAACCGGAGCAAGCGGTGGAGGCGGCACAAGTGGCTCAAACGGTAACGGTAGCTCGCTTACGAGTCCAGGTCCTAAGCCGGTCAACTTTGACTTCCAAAAGTCAGCAGTGGAGCGCGATCCAAAAATTCTGCATCCAGTGCCACTTCGGCTAACTCCCGAGGCAGCAATACTCGCCTCGAACGCCAACGGCAACAACGGAGTCGTACCGATGCTCGGCGATGACGAAATTTCGCTGGCTGCTGCTGCCGCTGGAATCGTACAGAGACCGCTAGCCAAAAAACCAGGACTGCCACTGCCAGAGGATTCTGTGATAGCTACTCCCAAAAAGGAACCACCACCACCGCCACCGCCTCGGCCCTATAGAACTCATACGAGGAGTTCCAGTTTGGATCTTAATAAATTGGGTAGGTTGTTTAAATGGCATTGTATGGACGATTTTAAATAATTAACCACATAATGTTAATGATAATATTAAGAAAAAAAATAATATTTCCATAAGTCTAAAGAAACAGTAAATAAATTAAAAATCAATCTTTTACGTTCTTTAAAGTTTTGAATGAAATCTTCTATTATTAGGCAACTGTTTAAATTCTGTATCAAGGAGGTGAAGTTTTAAATCAAGGTGCGATCGCCGTGTAAGAAGGTCGACTGCATCGGACCAAGGGATCGTACAAGCATTATGCCCATGATGGAAACATTATTTTTTAACTCATTACTAGTGGAACTTTACTCAAACTGAAAAACAAACTCAAAGATTTTTTTTAATAATATATATTCATGTATTTAGTGTAAAATTGCAATTTACGAATAGATAGTGAAATTTGATGAAATTAAGAAATACTTTTATTAAAAATTATAATAGTTTAAATAGTTATTAAGTAACGTAAAAATAATTTTTTAGGAGCCCCGCCGCTTGTCCCTCCAAGAGTTTCACCTGGAATTGTAAGTTTAATGATGTTTAATTTCATACTTAATTTTGTAATTTCGTTTCCTCTCAAATGCCAAGTAAGATTTTAAATGATAACAAATACCAAGCTTATTTATCAGATTGTCTGTCAAATACTTTATTTGTCTTTAAGATTGATGTTTTGTATATTTTAATAATTACATAAAAATTCTAATATTAAGATGTAATTCATAAATAAAAATAAAAAAAGAATGAATAAGATTTTTTTTAATGAAGGTTGAAAAAGTACAATACTAATATATAAAGAAATATTTATAGACAACCTCTACAACGAGAAAATTAGTGGGTCAAAAAAGTGAAGGTGAAGGTCCAAGGATAAACCACGACGAACAAGGTTTCATTGCCGACTTTTCGCAATTCGCTCCAGGGGTTGAAGAGAATCAGACTGTGGAAAATAATGTTCCTCCTTCGCAACAATTTACTGGTGTTTGCGGTGCATTCCATATTTATAAAAAGCCAAGTCCAAGTAAGTAAACAATCATATGCTTTAAAAATTCAATAATACATTTCATAAATATTGTATTTGTTTTAAAGGAAGAGGAAGTGGCCAAGAAGAGACATCTAAGGATGATACAGAAGAAGGTAGCAAAACGCTCACTCTCCAAGAGCTGCGCGAGAAAAATGCAGAACTAAGATCAATTTGCGAAGAGTTAACTCGTGAGTTGGCAGTTGCCCTCCAGGAGCGAATAAACCTCAGGGCAAAGCTTCTACTTTTGACATGATCCCACTCTTTATCCTGCCTTGTTATTGAGTACTAAAGTACTGTACTAAGCATTGCGTATTGTTAGGGACTTGAACAGTTAGAAAGACTTTGTTATCTTTATTTAAAAAGCTAGTTTTTATAAATCTAAAACTAATAACTTTTATTTTTTATTTACAATTGACCAGACTTCTTTATGTTTTGTGAAAAATGTAATTAAATGTTTAGCTGCACGCAAATAAAGCAAATATTAATATTTTGCAAATTATAATTCAGATAAATATTTTAAGAAACATTCATGCATTTTATTAAATTAATTTTTCGAAATTTATAATATTGTATTTTGCCACTGCTCCAAAACAAAACAAAAAATTTCTCTATTTTATGTTTCAAGTCCCGACATATTATATACGTTCGTTGGATCATTACTTCTTGTTTTCCTCCATTGACAAAGTATCGCGCGATCATAGCACATTTTCACAACCTTCTATCATCTTTTTTCTCAATTATTAAATAAAACTCGGATACTAGTCCTTGTATAATAATATTTATATGCTCGTTAATCTCTTAATATTACTCACAATTTTGAAAAAAAAAAGAGAAAAAAAATAAAAACGTAATCTCTACATTTGGGTTATCAAAACTTTAACTAATAAATGATAATACATAGTAAATTAATTAAATGAATCTTCCGAGGGCACTTAGAGCTAAACATTTATTAAAGAGATTGCATAAAGATGCATATCACGAAAAAGAAAAACTATAAAACTACTTTTACTGTTTGTTAAAGTCACAGAGTCTTCAAGATATTGTTATAAATTGATAAGGTATACAACGCTTTGTGAAGTTCAGTTGAGGAACTCTCACGATTATTGCTGCAACAACAAAAATATCATATTTTCGTAATGAATTCTACATAATCAAATCTAAGTCGCGCAGAGATTTAAAGTTGAACTTGACTAGCTTATGGAACGAAATAGTAAATGCGTTGGAATTAAGTGCGTATATGTTAAGTTTAACTTTTGGTCCTTTTTGCTGTTGTAAATATAAGTGATTTCAAGTTTTTGACGTAGACGTCAGCGTTCATCGACGAGGATTAAAAAAGATGAAATCATGTAATGAGAAAATAAAATAATTTAAACTGCCCTGTCGGCTGGCTATACCGACGTTTAATTGTTTATTAAATCATTGTATTATATAGGCAGCAAAATACGAATGAATAGCAATGTTGCAAAACGAAATATAATTATGTGCGTTTAAATTATGCATATATATTAAAGTCTCTGTGCCATATACAATTATGCGATTTTTTATTATTAAATCCATTTGTTAGAATCGTTTAAGTATTAAAACTGCAATCTCTACGAAATCAAGGCGCCTTTTTTGTATTTATATAAATACAGTGTATATAAAGTTGATACCCAATTAAAAATGGATAAAATCGATAATCATGTCTTTTTATTTAAATTTTCCTACAAATAAAAAAATTTTAAAAACAAAATATAGTTTTCAGAATTTCAGAATTTTATCACTGCAGTATAAATGATGTTGAATACGGATGAAAGGAAGTTTAATACTGAAAAAATTGACTACAACAAAGCTTATTAAAGTTAACTTTATAATGAAAAACATATTAAAATTTAAAATACATTAGCGAGCGATGGGAGCATCTTGGAGAACCTGTATGTATTCTCAACCTTTAAATATTTAATTTTAATTTATAAAGTATTCAAATAATTTGTTATTTTTATCAGATAAAAATTCTATACTAATTACTATATATTTTATTTCAGTGGAATACAAATTTAAAAAATGTATTATATGCGTATATTAACTTTTTGAATTCATATCTATACTTAGCAATTTAGTCACTAGATGGTCTTAAGTACTACGTGTCGCGCAAGTGGCCAAAATTGATTGTAATGAGTATATATGAGCAGACAACTTCTTCCCTTTCAGGAGTAACCCTGGAGTTTGACCAGAGTGAAACATATATATGGTACCCAATGGTACACCCATGATGGACCCTCCGGAACACCCCCTTTATATTTCCTGGAAGGTTTTATATAAGGTCCGCTATAAACGCGTGTACAATATTTTCCGATTGGGTACCCACTGTGTGTCCGATGTCACTCAGAGAATAAAAAAACTCTCTCTCTCTCGTTAATCTCTCTCTAGTCCTTTCAGGACACTGCTGTAGTGACGACTTTGACACACTTTTGCGTTTTTAATTTTTGTGATAAATTTTAATAATAGTTTTAATTTAAAATTTAATAATATGTATATATTATATTGTGTCTAAAATTGCTATTTACAATAAATAAAAAAACTGGAGACTGATTAATTATATAACTACACTTTTAATAAATCAATTTAGTTTAGTCGTTAATCGAGGAAAAAAATTATTTTTAATTTTCTAGACCAATCCTCCGATATTTCTCTTAAAAAGATTTAATGTTTGATTTTATATTTAATTGAGTAATTTGGTTTTCTCTCAATTGTTAACAGATTAAATAATAACAGTTAATATCAAGTGATGTTTTTTGTCTTACTTAAATTTTCTTATAAATAAAAAAATTTTCAAAGCCAAATATAGATTGCGAACTCTTATAAGCTCGTCCCTGGAGTATTAATTAATTTGGACATGGAATAAAGGGTAGTTTAAATAAAACAAAAAAATTGACGATAACAACGTTTATTGAAGTTAACGTAATAATGAAAAATAAAATAGACAATAATTTAAAAGAAATTCACTCATTTGAGTATATTTTTACATCCAATGATTAGTGTTTTTGACTTTATTGAATGCACGCAAGCAAAAATTTAGCGAACAACTTCGCTGTACATACTGTGGTTAAATTTTAACTACCGATACGGAAATGAGGGATTGAAGAATTTTAGGCATGAGCACTAAAATTTAAAATATGTTATTAGCGAGTAATGTGAGCATCCTAGAGAGCCTGTCTCTAATTTTAAAATAGGTAGTGCCCTCCTCATTTCTGTGATTCGATAGCACGATAATATCGCTACTTTGAACATACTTTAATCTTTTTATTTGACTTTTTTTGTTCTTTTTTTCTTTGTTTTTATTGTGAATTTCGAACGACTTCGACTTCGTGTCCCGTTCGATGAAAAACGGCCGTGGTCGTTGTCAGGATTATCGAGAAGAGCCTTAGATTGAACGATTATTGATATCTCTGATAAACTTCTTCCTTGCAATCCTTGTTCGAAAATTCAGCTATAAAAAAAAATTCATAAGTTTTATTTATGAATTTGTAATGCAGTACATTTTTATATTTAAAGAATAGTCAGTCTACAACAAGTAATTATTTGAAAATGGAATATAAATTAATTAATTATAAAAATATTATTTATAATAATGTGGAATAGGTGACTGACCTATTTTAGATAAATAGTCTAAAACAGGTTAATTATCCTACCAAATTAATTTAGCGTACTATTTTACGTCTTTCATCTTATTGAACGACAAAAGTAAAAATAGATACGCAACCTTGACCATAATGCATTATGAGCTTTTATGTAAAAATATTGTTTTTTTTTTAATTTGGCAGTTTGGCTTTACATTGTGAATCTTTCAATTTGATTAACTAGATTAATATTATAGCAAATACTCACCCTCCCTCCTTGACCAACTTGTAGTCTGCACTTAATCTTTACTCTGCATGAACTTGATAAGGTCAATAACACGGGACGAGTAACCAAATTCGTTATCGTACCACGAGATAAGTTTGACGAACTGGTCGTTGAGTGGAATACCGGCTTGAGCATCGAAGATGCTCGAGTGGTTATCACCAATGAAGTCAGAAGAGACTACTTCATCCTCTGTGTAGCCAAGGATTCCCTTAAGTGGTCCAGCCGCGGCTTCCTTGACCTTAGCCTTGATCTGGTCATAGGTTGTGGGTTTGCCAAGACGGACAGTCAAATCGACGACGGAGACGTTAGCAACTGGTACACGGAAGGCCATACCAGTGAGTTTGCCATTCAGGGATGGAATAACCTTGCCGACGGCCTTGGCAGCACCAGTGGCGGCAGGGATGATGTTCTGAGCGGCACCACGGCCATCACGCCACAGCTGCATAATAAAATAGTACCAATTAATATACTGCAAAATAAGGGAAAAAAAAAACAGTTTTAAGGTGTACGAACCTTTCCTGAGGGTCCGTCAACTGTCTTCTGGGTCGCGGTGGTAGCATGAACGGTGGTCATGAGACCTTCAACGATTTCGAAGTTGTCATGGATAACCTTAGCGAGGGGAGCAAGGCAATTGGTGGTGCAGGATGCGTTGGAAACAACCTTGTGACTTTTGTCATAGGAGTCGAGGTTAACACCACAGACGTACATTGGTGCATCAGCAGAAGGAGCTGAGATGATGACCTTCTTAGCTCCACCTTCCAAATGAGCCTTAACAGAAATAAGTGTACAATTTATTTTACGAAATTACAAATAAATTTGGATTTACTCGAGAAAAGGGTGGAAGGAAGCGACTTACAGAAGCCTTCTCGATCGTGGTGAAAACACCAGTGGATTCAACGATGTACTCAGCGCCGGCCTTGGACCACGGGATGGATTTCGGGTCACGCTCGTTGAAGACTTGAATTTTGTTGCCATTGACGACGAGGCAGCCATCCTCGGCCTTTACCTCACCCTTGAACTTACCGTGGGTGGAGTCGTATTTGAACATGTAGACCATGTAGTCCAAACCGATGAAGGGGTCATTGACGGCGACAACCTATGATCATTTAATGAAATTAGATATTTGATTTTTTCAAACATAGATATCAATTTCTATGATGCAACAAACTTTAAAAAAAAAAAAATACAAATTGAATTTTTCATCTATTACTCGTTGATTTATAGTTTTTTGTAAAAACTTTTTCAATATTGTTAAAAGTGCATTTGTTTGCTTTTTCTTAAAATATTATCCATTTCCGCAAATAAAAAATATATGCACGAGATATAAGTAAATGCTTTGTGAAACAACTTCCACTAGCGTTAATCAGGAAGGCGAATAAAGCAAGGCAAAATTGCGCAATGTGAGAGAATTTTTGCATCTCGTAATGAATGACTTACCTGTGCTCCGCGCTCGATGGAAGCCCTCAGCACCAGACGGCCGATACGGCCGAAACCGTTGATTCCGATTTTGCTCATGATTGGTTAGTGAATCTGCAAATAGAAAATTAAGGAAGCTTGTAAATGATTTATAATTGATTTTTTTAAGGAAGACATTGCTTGTCATTTATACAGTAAGAAATGGGTTTTAAATAAGCATATTAATTAGTTGTCAGAATATTATATCAAGTATTTGCATTTATTTAAAGATTTGATGGACAATAGGTCTTACTACTTTAATATCACATTCTTATTATACTCATTCGCAGAAAGTTATCTTATGTAGTTTGATTAAACTTTTATTTAAAGATTTAGGAAAGAGAACAAACGCGCGAACTTTATTTATTGTTATCATGTTTACTAGTTATAAGAAATGAAAAGAACCGTAAGTTATTTGTAAGCGAATTCGGTTCATTGGTACACAAGTCTTAGATAAAATACTGAGCAGGGGAGGAGATATTTCTTATCGTGCAATACTTTATAATGTGGTAAAACCTTTAAACGGCGATGTTTCAGAGTATTTTTTCCTCCTTCAATGGAGCAGAAGATAATAGAATTTTTATAATTCAACAACATTTAAAGCTAAACGCGCTTTTATGGCTGATAAACTTAACCGTTGCTTTGCCTAATCATTCAATATATTCTTAATCACAAGACATTATCTTGACTTTACATATCGAAATATTTACATAAAATAAAGTTCCCCACTATCTTTTTAAAAGTTATTAATCTTTAAAAAAATTACCAAACCATAGGTATGTAATATTGAAATCGATTTGCAGCTTCACTCCCGAAATCTTCAAAAACC
Organism: Ormyrus pomaceus; assembly: GCA_900474385.1. Taxonomy (NCBI): domain Eukaryota; kingdom Metazoa; phylum Arthropoda; class Insecta; order Hymenoptera; family Ormyridae; genus Ormyrus; species Ormyrus pomaceus. Next base: position 40,627 of record UCOM01000302.1, read on the forward strand.
TAAAAGCAAGGGGAGCGTCGTTCAATCGAATTTTAGAGGTCGCTCAAGGTTACGGGCGGGAACGCTTTGCGACCTTGAAATCAGCGCGCAGGTCGAGGAAAGCGGAACGTGAAAACGCTGTCAATAATCTCTACAATGTCCTAATTGCCGTGCCAACTGGTTCAGTGACGGTCGATCGATTTTTAAACTACATTCGATTTTCTGGGCGATTTTTTGTTCTGCAAAGCAATATCCAAAAGAAACAAATACACGTATGCACTTCGGGGATGGAATTGGCTCACGATGACGTAACTCAAAAAGATATAGATATGTTCTGACGCTCATTATTGAGTGACACCTAGGCAGTGGTTCCCGGGCTATTCGTGATCGATTATGTTATTGATCAATTGGCAGAGTGCATTGCCAAGTTACGCGAAGAGTATTTGATGCATTTAATTAGGCCACTTTTTACTCTGATTGTATCTTGATTTAAAGTTTCATTGGAATTTTGATGAATGTTTAACCAATGCTATATTTAAATAATCAGTTAAACTGCTTATAAGATCCTTGACTTTGAATGATTTTAATATTTTATTGCGGTATTTAATATTTTGGTTTACTTGGAGGCTTAAAATAGAAAAAAAATGGAACTGTTTTAACTGGAAATACAACTAAAATTCGATAACGGTTTTTACGCATAAAAATAGATAAATTTGCAATAAAAATAAGACACTACATAGAAAACCAAGAGTAACTGTACTTATATACTACTTAATTGTGCTAAATTGCGACGGTACAGTCAGCATTTTAAGCAGTTTGAACTGAATACTTCTTTACCTTCCAATTTTAAAACATTTTACCGTCATAAAAAATTTAGGTCTGCTTTAAGCAAGCAATATTATCTCTAAATCTACGTCAGAAGTCAGAACACCTTTTTTAAACCTTTAACAACCGCCTCAGCATTCTCGGAATGCACTACTTAAACACCCTGAAAATTAATAAACCTTTTCATTCAAAAATCGGTAATAATACTTGTACCAAATGGATCGGTGATAACACTTGATAACACCAAAATAAGTTTGTCGTCTAAAAATAACCTCTCCAAAGTAGATCCCCGGAAGCGCGAAAAAACAAAACAGAAATAAAGAAAAAAAATTCGCGATAGCAAAGGTACGTCTGGCGTCACGGCGAAAATTTTCCGGCTACGTGCCAGAGAGCAGAGAAGAGTCGGCCATGTTCCCCGCGCCGATCGATGATTGCCCGCGAGCCCCTTCCTCTCCTCTCTTCCTTGAATAGAAGAACATTCCGAGGTCACCGCGTGGTGCATGCATTTCACTGTCTATTACGTCACGCGATCTTGCATCCGTCGCCCCCGATTCCTCGCGGTCATTTTTTTTTTCGGCGGCGCCGGTATTCGTCACGGTCGGGTCGTAGCCCCGGAACGAAGCTGACTTTTTGCCAGCTAACCGGATTTTTTCGATTCGATTCGCGAGAACGCACGGATCTTTGCGAATTTTTCGCTTTTGCGAAGAGAACTAATTGACGAGACGGCAGTTGCACATGCGCCGTAACGATATTCGAGAAGATTCGCAGCTGACGGATCTCGAGTGTGATTTTCAATTAGATAATTCGTTGGTAATGTAGAATGACATCGGGAGAATAACGCTGAAAATGCCTGATCGAGTCGATTCGCGAAGTTAGACAAGATGTCGCAGTAATGATGGCTGCCGAAGTCGCCGGCACATTTCCGAGTGCAATATCACGAGAAATAAGCTACCTTCGCAGCTTTACGCCGTATCTCACAATTCAACAAAGTTAAATAAGTTACGACTTGAAATAAAATAAGTTAGATAGTCTGAATTTCAGTACTCACGTACGGAGAAACAGAAGCACAACCGTTCAGCAAGCTCACCACAGAAGCAGTGTCATTTGAAGGGCAAAAGCGGCGGATATAAACGGGCGCGGGGGGCAGAGACAAGAAACTGCGCCTGCGCACTTCCGAGCTGGACTTCGGCTTTTTTCGTCGGCTATCGTCCCGGCGGCAATTATGAATTTTTTCGTCTGCTCGTTCGATCGGCTCAGGTATAGTGATTGCACTGTTTGACGGATTGGCATCCAGGGCAGAGTTTGGATCGATGCTAATGATTAGGTTGTTGGTTATTTTAAAGTACTGAGAAGTTGCTTGCTTTATTTTTAGAAGCGTTTTCTAGAAATGTTTGGAAATGAGAAACAAACGATGGTGGTGTAAGTTTTGCGAAAGCAATCCTTTTAATGAAATGACCTTTCTCGCAATCATATTGCAGAAAAATGCATTGGGTAAATTACAAAATTTTCTACAAAGTTCTGTATCTTGAAAATTATAATTTTTTTCTTGATTGAGATTCACTTGAAGAAGCGAAGATCAAGAACATAATTAACATACTCGCATACTGGTTCTTACATTTGCATATATCTGCAAGTAAAAATATTTTTTATATTCAGATCAGAGCTTGTTGATAGAAAAGAACTTTACAAAGTTTATGAATTAAAAAAAATATTATCTCTTAACAATTTAATTGCGAGAATGTTCGTTAAATTTATAATTATATTTTCAATATGTTTGTAAACCATAATTTACGAAACAAATTTTTTTTCATCATAAAGCTTAAACGTTTTAGAAGCAGGTAAAAATCAATACGTGGAAACATGACGAAATTTTACGCTACGTGATAGGGAAGTGTAATAAAAATGTTACGCGAAATGCCAGAAAACTTTACGTGTAGGCAAGCACGTGCGCAAGCCACCTTTCTTCGGAAGTCGGTACTCCTTAATGACTAACATTCGGTTCAGGCCCGTATGTCCTGAGATGACGAAACGGACGCGCGAAATTTACAATGAGGATGTTGCGGCATCTCACGAAACATTCAAGCCAAAAGAATGGAAAATTGGATAATGCAGTGAAGCAAATTATGTGTGGTATTTTTTATTGCCCTTTGACTGGATCATAAAAACTAATTTAATCTTTGTGCACCAAATACTAATAAGAACTGAAGTTTAATCTTTACTGCTTTAAGTATCAATGCAGTTTTATAAACGTATTTTTGATGCAGTATTTGAAGCAAGTCGAATTTTTTTATTTTGAAATCATTTATATAAATTTACTAACAAATTCAATCCTTCCTTTTTTCTATTACCTTATTTACAGTTACAAGTTGAACAAAGTAAGCGTGAAATTACTTTGTTTTGAATAAAAGATACTTAATGATATTTGAAAAGCAATAGTACATTAGTTGCCGTTAATCTACAAGTTGAGAGGGTCAAAACACGTGTTCTCAAGAAAGTGTCAAGTGTCACGTTTTTCGGAGCTTGAATGAATGGCGCACATAAGGGAGATGCAAGCTTTTAAAAATAGAAAAGAGTAAATCTGATTTGAGGTATATAAGAGGGTCGCTCGAATTGCACGTGAACTTGAAACAAGCGTTAAAAATAAAATTTGAACTTTCCAGTATTCTTCATTTAAAGACTGGTTGAAGAATGTTGATACTGATTCTATTTTTGGAAATTAATTGCATGTATTTATCATTATTACCTAAGATGTAAAATTAGATAATTCTTAATTCGATATTGGTTATTAAATGAATTCTCGTTAAGTGATTTATAAAAACATTTATTTTTATTAATACGTTTTCTCACAGAGTTATATACATTTGTAATCTTCAATAAGTAAATAATAAATGCTTAAGAGTAAGTTAAGTAGTAAATTCATATGTAGAAATTATTTTATAAAGTGAATTCATCGTTGTATACTGTTTAAGCGAATACAACAAAGGTATTATGATTATTAACTATTGGCACAGGCGAAAGAAACAGAAAGCATTGTGTAATTTCTCTATGTTTAAAAATTTTATTAAAACGTTATCAGAATATTATTTACAGCGGGAAGCGTTATGTGAACGCTCGTTTTTTCCTCTTTTCTTTTAAGCGGAATTCCAGAAGGATACCATCAATGGTACCCCAAATGGAATTCCGCATCTCTGGCTTAATTAAAAATTTATCAAGTTCGAAATCCTCTTTCAATCGATCAAAAGTTAACATATATTACTATTTCTGGGCTTTTTCGATCTCTTCGATATCCTTTAAGACAAAACCAAACGAGACGCTTTACAATCACATTCATTTTTCGCGACGTTGAAGAAAAAAGATACTCAGCTTTGTAATGTAAAAATCATCGTAAATATGTGTTGCATCGTTTCTTTTTCTCAGAGAAAATAAATCGAACCCGCGGAGGAATGTACAAGTACGTGATTTCTTCAACGCAATCCTTATAGCCGCTAACAATTTTTCGCTCATCCCGCCCAGGACTATATTTCCACGATATTTAAAAATATTATACAAGTACTTGAAAAAAAAAAATCGTTACTTTCTCTATGAATTTCTTATGCGATAATATGCGTTAAGTTAACTAAAATATAAGGTATCCCGCATTTTGGCGATATCAGTAATGCAATAAAGCGGAAAATTTGCGCCGTTCTCTTTACCCTTCTTACATAATATTTTTTTCAACTTTGTATCTCCTTTTATGAACGAACCACAAAGAATAAACGACAAGTAATATAGAATAGATAAACGACCGAACTTTTCAACGAGATTAAAAAATAATTTGTTCGTAATCATCTACCGTACAATATACGTATATTCATAAAAATTTCTATGTTTGGTCCATAAAAAGTGCAAAATTTCATTTGAATTCTCGCAATTTTGGAATTCTTTGATTACGCCTTACAAAAAGTTATTATTCAACTTGCATGATTCTACTATTTTTTACGTTTATAAAAAATATTATATTGCAAAGTTAGCGACCGGAATTCAGAATATTAACTTTACACCAACATATCACCAGCAAGTATTATCCAATTCTCGGTAACGAATAGCATTTCTATAACGCTGAATAAATACTTTCCATAAGGCCAAGATGGCATATTTCATTATTTTATACAAGGGAATAGTAAAGTAAATAGTTGATTACTTTAGATGGTTTTCTTTTTGCAAATCATAAAAGTTCATTTAATAAAACATAACTTTATTAATAAAAATCAATAAAAATGGAATTAATTTTTTTACATTAATTAATGAAATATGCATCGATCCTCTCGCTCCTTCAAAGTTCAAGAGAGTGGGATTTTCGCTCCGTCGCATAAAAAGATCGAAAACACATTGAAACCTCATCGTTTGGAATGGAAAACCCTCACTCTCTCAATGAAATCTTACGTGAAATCTTGTAAAATCAGTCAAGCGAACCCTCCTGAAAGTACTTTAATTAAGTTCTCCCTTAGCGTAATTTCTAAAAATCCTTGTATATCAACATCATCATACTTTTATGTACAATCAAAAGACGCTCTACAAAAAAAAACTTTCCAGTCTTATCCGAATTCCGACCAATAATTCCAAGACACGAAAAAGCACTTAATCAAAATACAATCCGTCCCAACCCATCATCGGTGAACCAGCCCAACGTTTAAACGCTCTCGGGTACGATCTTGTCGTAGTGGAAGGTGGAGCTGGAGTAGAAGCTTCCTCGCTTGGGCATGTGGGGAGTGGCGATCTCCTCCTGGAGGGGCTTGTAGACGAGGCCGCAGTTCTTGTTGTCGATGAGTCCGGGTCGGAGCATCATCGGCGTGCGGATGACCGGGTTGCCGCCGCGGCGTTTCGCCAGGCAGACGGCGCAGTGGTAGGTGAGCAGGACCACGAGGAAGACGACGAGGACGACGATGAGCACGAGCCAGATCGGGTCGATGTACCAGTCGTGGTAGTGCACCAGCTCCTCGTACTCCTGGTCCTGGCTGCGCCAGGCTGACTCGATCTCGTCGTTGTTGGCGTTGTGGCCCTGGCCGTAGTCCAACTGTTGGGCATATTCGCGCTCATTAAACGATCCGGAAATTTTTATTTACTCTCGCTCTTAGAACAAGTAGCTTAGAACAATGACTCACCTTGTTACCGTCGTAGCTATCGTCGCTGAAATCGAACTTGATGAAAGGTCCGGGTAGGGAAGCAAGAGCGGCCTCGGCGGAGTCCTGAGCGGCGGCGGCTGCCTGCGCGCCGGCGGTCTTGGCCTTGATGGTGGGCTTCTTGGGCGAGGGTCTGGGTGGCGGGCCGCCCTCCCAGGAGTCGCAGAGCTTCTTGGCGAGGTCGGTCCAGAGGCTGATGCCATCAGACTCGCCGTTGACGAGACCGGTGGAGTAGCTCTCGTAGTCGTAGTCGTGCTTCGTGTCGGTCATGGGTCGCATCGAGCGGGTTGGGATGACGTTGTTGTCCGTCAGCCACTGGACAGCCGCGCTCAGATCCTCGTCGCAGCGCAGAGGGTTGCGCGACAGGTCCAGGCCGGAGAGGTTCGGCATCGCGCGGAGCTCTTCCACGGTCACACGGGTCAGTCGATTCTTGTGCAGGGACAGGTATCTGCGAGGGAGATAATTTTTAGTTATTTCTTTTCGAACAAAATCAATATTTCGCTAGGCCATTTAAATATTATCTTACGTAGTTTTAAGTTACTCTTGAGTTATATATAAAATTTTTTGATTATTTAGAATGTACGTGAAGTTGATTTTCAAATTCGTCAGTCTTATTTTAAATATTTTGAAAATGTTGCTTTGTATATAATATATTGTTGTAAAAAAAATTTTAAAATAAAATTGAAAGATTTTGAAAACTGCAATGTCGATAACTATACGTGCAAATCTAATTTTTACACTGCAAATAATAAAGGAAGCAAAATAATCAAAGTATATCTCACCTCAGACTCTTGAATGGCACACGAGCCTCGCTCCAGATTCTCTGCATACCGCAGAAGCTGACGTCGAGGCGCATAAGGTTGGGCGTCTTGAGGAAGGGCGTCACCCTCAGTCCGGAGACGAACGAGTTGAGGGCAAGGCTGAGCTTGGTGAGCGAGGTGGCTCCCTCGAACATGTCGTCCTCGAGCTTGTCCAAGCGATTGTTAGAAAGGTCCAGCTCGCGCAGCGACGACAACGAGCGCAGCAGATCCTTGGGGAGAACGGTCAGCTCGTTGCGGGCAAGGTTCAAACGGGTCATCGCTGGCATGGCGTCAAAGGTACCTGACTCGATGAACGTCAGGCCGCAGTTCTCGCATTCGAACCGGTAGATGCTGAATAAATATCGTAATAAATTTTAGAAAAAAAATTATCTTATTTTTTACACCGAGAAAAAGACATATTAATATACTGAGAAATCAAATAAAGATATTATGTCTGGATTTTATGTGAGAAACCTGTAAGCACCTTGAAGAATGCCTTGCAGATAAATTTAGATTTATTTACCACCGACGTAATATAAAAAAAAAAAAACTTTCTTCTATGCGCGTTTTACATAAAATAGGCAATTGAATTAAGAGCTCATAAAGCAAAACGGCATTCCTAGCAAGTATTGACTCATACCTGTATCTTTCGAATTCTTGGGCGTTGGTCCTGAAGACCGGCAGGGTGTCGAGATCGGGGTTGTCGCTGAGCAGGAGAACCTGGAGCCGTGAATTCGTGCGGAAGTGATGCTCGGTGAGAGTCATCAGGTTGTTGTTGCTGAGATCGAGGTAAGTCAACTGATCGAGATCGGAGAATGCGTGCTGGTGGATTCTCTTGAGATTATTGGCGCTGACGTACAGCTGATCCAAGTAAGGAACGCCGCCAAGGTCGTCCTTCGTGATGATCTTCAGACGGTTCATCGATACGTCCAGGGTCGTGAGTTTAGGAGCCCTGTTAGATGAAAAAAGTGGGTTTTAAGTGAGTTTTTGCAGGTGCATTGAAAAAGGAGAGACTTCTGCATACCTGATGGTGCTGAGAGTCGTGAGGCTATTGCCGGAAATTCTCAAGGTCTGCAAACCGATGTTCTTGAAGAGATCGACCGATAAATCGGCCAGGTTATTGTGCGACAAGTCTAACTCAACCAGTGAGTCTAACGAGTTAAAGAGATCCTTCTCGATGTTGTTCAGTCGGTTGTTTTTCAGGCTGACGTACGCGAGGTTGGTCATTTTGGCGAAGGCACGCTTTGGCAGGCGCGTCAGTTGATTGTTCGAGAAGTCTGAAAAAACATTTTCACAGTTTTATTCGAGTTATTAAGCTTATTAAATATATAATTACGATAATAAGGAAATTATTTTACACTTGTTAAATTGAAATATAAAAGTTTTCCTTATTATCAGAGTATAAAATACGTTTTCAAATGCTATAAAAGTTCCTTCAATATTTTATTGCATTTCCGTTGCCGATGACAAGACAAAAGATAACAAAAATTCATTACTGTTAATTAAGGCTGATCAGTATCATTATAATTGCTATCATATTTACAGTTTCATCAATTGTCACGTTCCCTCGGTCAACAACAAATCATTCCATCTATATACCCAACACTTGATTTTTAATCAGCCTCTACGTCGACAATGAAAAAATCCGTCTCGATTGAATCCCAACCCCAGAAAGCCGAACTCACCCAATTCAGTGACGCTCGGCGCATCCAGCAGGTAGTCGTTGCTTCCGCGCCTGTTGGCCGAGAGCTTGAGGGGGTTGCCGGCGATGGTGAGCAGGCTGAGCTGCGAGTTGTTCTGGAAGGTGTCGGGGTGGACGAAGGTGAGGCCGTTGTGCGTGAGATTGACGACGAAGAGCTCGCGCAGACCGTCGAAGGCCGTGCGGTCGAGCTCGACGATTTTCGTGTCGACGATGCTGATGGACTCCAGTTGGCGCAGGCCCAGCTTGCGCAGGGCGTGCGGCCCCAGGCGGATGTCGCCCGCGTTCTCGATCTTCAGGTGAGCGATGCCCGAGCCGAAGCCCTGGTCGTCCAGGAGCTTACTGCACCTGGGGATCGAATATGGGTTTTTAATTGAATTTTTCTGTTTGCAGTGCAACGATCCGCGATTCTCTTTGCCTCTTTATTTACCTGGCAGTAGTGGCAGCGGTGTACTGGCCGACGCAACGACAGTAATCGGGACAGCCGACTATGACTTCCTCGTGGTCGCTTATGTCATCCTCCTCATCATCTTCCTCGTAGTCGTAGTTGTACTCGTCGTCGTCGTCGTCGTCGTCCTCGCCGTCGATGTCCTCGTTGTAGACCATATCCTCGGCCTCGAGGAGGGCCTTCAGGGCTTGGCTGTCGGTGGTGTTGTAGCTGCCGTGGGCCGCCGCGATCGTGCTCGACTTGCTCACCGGCGGCGCTTTGACGGTCGCTGGTCGCGTCGTCTTCTTCGCCTGGGCCTTGATCACTTTGGCGAGCTCCTCTTGAATCTGAAGGAAGAGGGTTCAGATTATTGGTTGTTCGGGTGAGACGTCCTGCTTTTGCTAAGATAATTCACTTCCTTCCTGCTTCGCGGTTAGAAGTTGTATAGTTTCAAGGCGATTATGCAATAGCGACGTTTTTATTGTATATTCACTTTTGCTTCCATAAAATGAAGAGTTTGAGACACGGTGATGAAATTGCGGAATGAATTGAAAACATGTTTTAACGCGAGGCGGCAGACGGCGGATGCAAGTAGGATTAGTCACTGTTTCCGCATTCTGCCTACGGTTTTAAGGATCTTGTGCGGTTGCGTAAAAAAAAAAACTTTCGTTAATTCCGAGAAAACGCCGTGCTATTTTTGGCGGTTAAAAATATATTCATTCTATAAAACTGGGCTTCGAGATATGCATCGTCATTCTTGAATTCTCCTGAAAACCACTTGACCCAGTCTCTCATGAAAGGTAATTTACATAAGTTTTCGGATGAGCGGAGATATAAGCTGTTGCGTTAGTTTATTAAAAATTGCCAGTCTTCGATGTTTTTTTTTTTTTAAGAGCTTAATAATCAAAATAATTCTGGGATTCACTCTGCAAATAAGTGAAGTCCCGACTAATATATTTTAATAATCATTAAAAAGTTTTAATCCCGGATTTATGAAAAAGATTTCACTTCAACGTATGAATAAAAAATTTTTGAAAAATCTGAGGTTGAAATTAATAAAAAATGTTTTTTATATTGCAGATTTACATCAGATATTAATTATATTTCCAATTATAATAATTTGTCTACTATAAATGTATGTCTTGTAAAAAAAGAAGATGAATTATAGTTAAAGCCTAATATTATTAGTAACGTCAAATAATACTTTTTTTTAATTCTCCGAAATTTTTTCGCAGCCACATTTTTTTAAAGCTACACGCAAAGTGACAACCAGATTTCTATCTAATAATCCGTCACACTTTCCCACTTGCGGCAAAACGCGCAATAAAACTTCAACCATATATACTTCATTAATCACCTATTCTCTCCAAAAACCACAACTCATCATCGATCACACAAAAGCAACTCGTACCTTTTCGTTATTCGTGTCCTCGTCCTCGGAGCGCATGTTCTGCACGAGGACCTCCTTGGGGTTGACACCGAGGATCTTGGAGACCTCGGAGTCGGTGCTGCTGCTCAGGGAGGAGGTGTAAACGGCCGCCTGCTCGGTCGTCGTCGTCGAGGGCGTCTTCTTTGGTTCCTCGGCCTTCGGGGTGGTCGTCGCGGCCGACGCCGTCACCGCTAGCAGGACCAGCAGCAGGGCTGCCTGTCCCTTCATTATCGCGGTCCTTTTCTGCGCAGAGCAACGGATTCGTTTGTTAAAATGGGTTTCGGAACTTTTTCAAGGGGTTTGTTGTAGAGTTGCTCGGAATATTTGTGTTGGTGTACTTCGAAATTTAAAGTTTTATTTTTAAAATTCGTTTTTATCGATGGACAATCGATGAAGGTAGTATTTTAGTAACTGATTCTACATCTCTTTCTAAGAATCTTTACTAATGCATTTTAAGTCCGTCTGCATTCATTAAAACGCTATTTTCAATAAGTGCATTCAGTCGAGTCGAACCCATATATCCTTTGAAAAAACGTAATCGCGTACAATTATCGATAACGGATTAAGGAGCCTTCGGAGCCTCGCAGGCGCTACCAAAATTTATTCAACCGAGAACTAAAAGATTAAAGGCTAATTCTCGAAGCCTCCACCCACGAGACAGCGTTCAAACAACGAAAGGCATCCCGTGATTAATAGCGTTGTCACAGCTCGATCTATCGATCAACGTCGAACAAAAAAACAACAGAGCCGAAAAATCCCCGAAAGCAAGCAGCGACACGAAAATCTCGTCGACGAAAAGAGAAAAAAAGAAGAATCAACTCTCGCAGGAAGCGGCGATCCTGCATTCCCATGGAGTCCGACGACAAGCGGCCCCGGAGCCGGGGGCCGCTTCGGGGAAAAGTCCCGGCCGGCGCCAGCGAGTCGCGGGGACGTATTAAAATTCGGCCCGCCGATCGGGTGTCGAGAAACTGGAGATTCGTCGGCGAGGCTCGAGGTAAACACCGGGCAGGAAGTGCGTGCGGTGAGTATCTTGGGAGTCGAGCGGAGAGCTCTCGCGTTAATGAGATTAACTCGACGGGCACGCACCGAGGATCGACGAGTGGGAATCGATTGGATTCTCTACGGGAGGGTGGAGAGCCTGTCGATGCTGCTCAGGTAGACGGGAGAGAGACTTGTCAGGTAGTTTTTGGACGGGGCTTTTTGCGAAACGCCTCGTTGGGATGGGTTATCTTATCGGCGCGGCGGTGTACGGGAGATTAGATAAAGGTTTATTACTGCGAAAGAGAGCGCGATATGGGTATTTTTCTGTCGGAAGCGATTCAGGTGAAAAAGGAAAATTCTTTTTCTCGGCGTATGCAGGTATTTTTGTGGTAATTCTTATAAATAGTAAGGGCAAAAAACTAAATGCTATAAAAGTGGCTTGCATTTATAATTAACGTATTTTTAAATCTCGTATTGAAATTTGTTTTGCTATCGTGCAATTTTTTTTTTAATAATAGTTCTAATACAATTTGAAATTAAATGAGTCGATTATGCACATCTGCTTGTTTTAATAAAGAAGAAGCCTTGTGGACTGTTATTGCAGCGATTCAAACACGTAAGCTTTGCAAGGAAATTAAACGCGTTTATCGTTCTCTCTCGTCGGTTTACCGACTCGCGAAGGTTTATTACGCTAAATGCTTATAATATTTCCATTTGTACAACTAAACAATGCGAGCTAGACTTGCAAAACCCGCACGAGAGACCGAACGGTTGAGAAACGCATATAAACGGTGTCTCCGAAGGACTCTCGTGTTCGTGCTCAGCGACAAAATTAATAACGGAACAGCTAATTTTTCTTTTAAACTGCAAATGCAGAGCTTTGTGTCTTCTGACTGTTTGATAACTCGATCGTTTACCGGAACGAGCGTTCTCAGATTACGTATATCGTTGCGTTTAAAATTTTGTGAGTTTCACGAGCTGTCGTTATATTCGTCTTCAATCTTGACCTTACTTTCGAGGAAAGGAGAAAGCCAGATAAAGACGCCAAACTCGAGATACGAAGAGGAATATGAACGAACCCTCTTCTTGCTGCAGCATTAGCTTGCCTCAATGAAGCTTCTAGAAGAGCCAATGATTCGTGCACTTTGAAGTCTATTCAAACGAGACGTTGGCGTGATTTCGGAGATGACTGTAGCGAATGAGACTTTCGAAAGCCGAGCGATTTAATCATCGGGGGAGATGGAAAATGTTATGCTTCTCATGTTGCTATAACTGTGAATATAACCAGGTGAATTCATCAACCTCTTTGTGGTTATGTTAATGCTAATTGCATCCATTTGTAAAACCTCTAATTGCAACTCTACGTGAAAGTTGAGTCTTTTATCTTCAATTAACTTTTCATTTCTTAAAATTGATTGATTAGCGAGTTATGATAGTTTTAAAGCAGAAAATGCGGCTTTTGTTTCAAACTCGAATAACTCGCTCAGAAAAGTCGTAAACCTAAATTGAAGTTGAAGAGGAAAGGTTTTCAAGTTCAGATTTTTAAATTTACGAGAAAATTTTAACTTGTCTCGTAAAATCCCCCCGAATGAAAAAATAGAAAATTTCAAGACTGCATTTCTCTCTGCTTTTTAAATTACGAAATTTCGGAATTACAAGTGAGCCGTCAGAAAAAAAGAAAGTTCTATCGACATACTTCGTCGAACAGCGTTTTAGGGTCACTGACACTTCTTTCCCAAAGATAAGCATTTGCTTAACTTGATTTGATTAATTTTATTAAAGAGTACATTCCCATTTGCGCATTACGAACAATGCAGCTTGCAAAACCACGTGAGACTCGAACCGTTGCGATGCTTAGAAGGACACTCGCGATCTCATATTTCAGACACTGCAGCATTATGGCACGCGGCGAGCGCGTCTGCGTTTCTATAGTATCTTTAATTGATTGGAAAGTCGTAAACAAGCTACGATTATTCGCGGTTTGGTACAGTTTAAACCCCTCGCGCCGCGCGAATCCGCGTAATCTTACCGATTTCGAGAAGAGAATCGGCGTCTCGGCCGACGTTAAATAAAAAATTCCGTAAAAATCGGCAATTGAATAAATCACTTTTAATACCAACAGAGCAGTCAGCGCCGACGGGGCATAAAAAAACGATTGACCAACCGTAAATCACACTCGTTCTCTCCCCGGGGCTCCCGGAAAATCGGAAATTTCGCCGGCGGAAAAGGTCTCGTTATCTCGTTACAGACTGCACCCTCCTCGGAACTGGGCTCAAAAATCGAGAGAGAGAGAGCGACACGTATATACACCGTTGACCGCGGCGCTCGCCGGGCCCCTAATTACCCGCGCCAAAGTATATACCCCCGCTCTCGCGTAATGAATGTTTCCTCGCGTACGTAGGTACGCACGCGGGGAGAGAGAGAGTGCCCGAGGCCTTTATATCGGCGATGCAGCGCCGACGCCGTTATGCGTGCATCTTGCGCGGGTATATGGCGTGTAAAATACGAGTGAGCGAGAAGGAGAGACTGGCGCGCGGCGCGAGAGAGGATCGTCCGGGCAAGTAGTATACGCGAGAGTGAGGAGGGAGAGGCGGATAATCTATGTAGGAGTAAATCATCGGGGAGTTTTATACGTCGGCCATTAACTCGAAATTGCGAGCGATGCTTTATGGGGTGGATGATCCTCTTTTTTAAGAGGGTAACGAAAACTTCATTCCTCGCTTGTTTATAGGATATGCGGTGCAGGAGGGGGGTTTGGGGCATTGTTGTGAGCGTGTCTGCAATGTGCTGGGCACACCACGTTGCTAAAGCGCTTTGAGCGATCGGCGATCGATGCGCAAATTAGCCGCGTAAATCCTCGTCCTTTTAATTATTCCGCCGCGCCGAGAGCCGAGGTTTATATTTCGCGAGGTTTAATGCAGCTCCGACGAAAAGTTAATGACGCGATAAATAAGCCTTGGTGAATGGACTGAGAGCCGATGTTTACTATAAAAATTTACTCGGAAAATGCTGATTAAAAGGAGCTTTATTGCGCGCTACCAGAGTACACGTCGACGTCATTCGCCGCGTGAATGTAACAAAAGAAATCCAAGTTTTACAGCGTTTTCGAGGTATCCCCCGGCTTTTCCTCAATCTGCCGCAGCACTATCTTGCTTGCTCAATAAACCCATTTATCCGGAGCGCTCCTCATGAATGAGCCCTATTTACTCGGGGGGGCACAGGCCGTCGCACCAAGAAGAACGATCACGATTCACTGAAACAGTCTCTCCCCCCCCCCCAGCCCGTGTATATAAATTCGCTCCGTGCGCGGTACGAAAAACGCTTCTGTGTACATACAATTTTCTATGCTATACAACGAAACTGCATCCGCATCGGCGCACGTAACGAGAATTCTTCACAACACGCACGCACACGCACACTTTCCCTCGAGCACACCTTAGCTTGATCGGCGTCCTTCCCTCTCTCTCTCTTCTTTCTGGGTTCTCGTTCAAGAAGTCTCTCTCTCGCCGAACAGCCGCACCGTGCCGCGTCGCGCTTACTACTGAGAAAGAGAGCCTAAGCCCGTACTAACTCGGCTGACACTGCGCTCTCCGCCGAGGTGGCGCTGCCGTCGCCGTCCCTGCGCTAATAGATATCCCGGCGCACGGAGAGCGCGTGACTTCCAGGCGGGGGACGCCGCCGAGGAGCGGGCAGGATCGCGCACACCGATGTGTTTGCTCGAGGAGAGAGAGGGAGGCAGAGAGAGAGATAGAGAAAGCCTGGCAAGTTTCAGAAGGGAGATGCGCTCGCGGAGGCTGAGTTTTCGAGGAGAGGAGCCTTCCCAGCGGCTTTGGGGAGAGATGAGGCTGCGGATAAGGGAGAGAGAAACTTATGTCGGGGGGGGTGTCTTTGGGTGTTGGAATCTTGTAGAATTGGAGATTAGGCCCGATAGAGGGAAGGAATGGCGATGCACAAAAGTACAGCGGAAAAGCCTGGTGGAACGAAGCGCTGTGAGAGATGCTTTCTGGTTGGAAAAACTGAAGAAATATTTAAAAACTCCAGAAAGCGTTTTCAGATATATAAGTAGATCGAAATCTGACCCGTCTCTGCTGCTCTTATTTGTTGAATTTGTTCGCAGTGTACCGATTTATTTATTTTTCCAGTCTGCCTTTTCCTATCCACCCTGGAAAATCAATCCTAAAATTGACCATTCGTCGCTTTTTATCCCAAGAACGCACGATTTACATCCCGGAATGACAAAACGCCGAGGCAATAACCCTCCGCGAACCAGCTAAAAACAATATCCCCTGGGCACAAAGACGCACTCGGCTCTCTCGCGGCCTTACAAAATGTACCGTAAGCCCTCGCGACTCGCCGTTCGCCGTTCTCTCCAATAAATCAAGCCGCTGTTAGCGCGTATCGTCAAAAGCGGCGATATAATTCGATAACAATGCGCGCAACAACCCGCCGGCCGAGGGAGGAACACGATCTCGCGCGCGCATAACGTACTTATACGCGCCCGAAGAACCGTTCGAATTACCGGCTCTCTCTCTCTCTCACTCTTTTAAAAGCGGCGCGTTGGAATTTTCTCGGGTGTATAGTTTGTAAGCGGCTTTTTTAAGTCCTCCGGTGTGCGTATGTGTATGTATGTGTACGCGCGCAAAAGCGCATTACAAACGTTATCAGCGAGGTCGCTTATCGGACGCGGCGCGCGACTCGTTTCTACCTGGATGTCGCCCGGCGACGCAGACTCCGATTTGTGTACACGCACGCATATATATATATATGTATACGCGAGAGCGAGCTGCGCCTTTTATATATTCGGCGCGCGTGAATTATGTATATGCCGGGAAAAACGAGGGGTTTAACGGGAAGCGGATGTTATTCGAGTCAACGTTACGCGGGCGATAACTGTTACGCGCGCGGGAGGGTGTCCGAGTTCTTTGGCTCTTACGGTACGCGGAATGATTTACGGGAGCCTCGTCGACTTATCTCTTCGGTAACGATAAAACAAAAGTGCGCGGCGACGGAAAAAGTTTTCAAAGTCGAGAGCTCTCGAAACTCCGTGAGCCGGATCTCCCCCGCGGCCGCGGATTCCGCGCTGAAATTCGCGCGTCCCTCGCTCCGAAATTCGAATATAATACTTATATCGGGGCGTCTCGCGCATAAAGCCCCGCGTTCTCTCACTTTCGCGCATCTCCGATAACGCGATTAAGTTCACGAGGGTTCGTCGACCCTTCGCCGCGGCGTCGGGAGATCAGCTCCGTTCGCGCCGCTCCCGATGTCCGCGGCTCGAAAACGCCACGCATCGCGCCGCAGCAGCCTCCCTTTGATTCGCGCCGAAAAATTCGCGCGCTTCGCATTACTCGCCGCGGAAGTAGTCGACAATGGCACTCGTTGTGCGCGCGTGGGGCCTAAGCACGCGCGAGTCGTATGTATACGCGGTGGTCGTCCTTTTTTTTCTCCCCCGCGTTGGCATTCGCGTCATGCGCGCGTAGACACCGCGAGATGCGCGCGGCTGCGGGTCTTGGTTATTCATGCGCCCCGAGAGCGATTGTCTGGAGGTATATACGACGGGCCTTCCGAGAGGTGTGGATTGAATTCGATTAGATTTATGAACGGGGAATCCCGTGGCTGGTTCGCGATCGATTTCTCGGCTTGGTTATAGAGCTTGGTTATAGGCTGCGCGGTGCGGGAAAATTTAATCCTCGCCTTTTATCGCGGCCGAGAAAGGAAAAATAAGGGCCGCCGCCGGGGGAGATAATTCGCGACACTGGACACCGCGGCGCGTTAGGCTTCATTAATCCGCCTTCGGGAGAATTAGCGTCTCCTCTCCGTCAAGCCGCGGCATTTTCAGTTTACGCGCGCGGATAATCGCCCGCCGAGGCATATCGTATAATAATATAAAACTATAAGCCCTCTCTCGTCAAAGGAAAGCTCCTTAAACGAAGAACGCGCGGGACGCATATCGAAATTTCCGCCGCCTTCGACGGCTGCATGGAAAAGACAACGGCGGTAGTCGTCCGAAATTTTAACATAATGAATCGGCAGTGACGAGCGAACGTGAGATACATCCCGGATCCGCGAATTTCGATCCGACAATGCAGCGCCCGAGGAATTCCTCCTTTCTTTCCTTTTTTTATTCCCCTCCCCGCCCCCCGACGTTTTATTACGGATCCGAGTCACGTCGGCGCGTGACTTTTTCCCGGCGCGCTTTACGACGCGGATTTTCCTTTTGTCTCCGCGCGGAGCGCCTCCTCCTCTGTTTTTTTCTCTTTTTTTTGTCAGAGACGCGCGAGAGATCGATCGCGCTTTTGACGGGCCGCGCTGCGCGTTTATATTCGAGGATTCGGCCGAGCGCGACATAAACTCGCTTTACGGGGCTGTAATTTGCTACGCGGCACGCGCGCTCCCCGCGATTTTACGCCGAGCCACGGTTTTTGAGAGCCTTTACGAGGCGCGCCGCCGCCGCGGCCGTTTTGTTTAGCGCCGAGTGCCGACCGCGTAATGGCTTTTGAAATGAAATTTTGATGAGCTCCGATGCTCGCTGAAAAACATCCGTTTCTAATGAAACGGGGAGCTGCGCCTGACGGTACGAAGTGTAAGAGCGAGAGCGTCTGGAGAGTAATTGATTTTGCAATTAATTAATTTGAAGGGGAAAAACTATTCATTTGGAGTTTGACACTTTATATATTCTAGACAGTGCCGAGAGCCCGAGATGATTAATCGTTTCTGATACGAATGACTCGGTAATTGTGAACGTTTAATAATGCATTCAGTTTTTGTTACCCGGCATAAAGTTTTTTTTCTTTTTTTTTCATGAAGAACAGTCGGCAAAGTTATCTCGAACTTTATCAGAGTGCCGCTCGCATAATTTATTTTTTCACGGTAATAATTCAATCAGCGAGGACGTTGACGCGCGGAAGTAATTCCGACGTTCGAATTAACAAAGAATTCGAGGTAAACTCTATACGCCCAACCTCTTCCTGTAAGTAACGCCCAAATTCTGCGCCCATTTTTCACGTCAAAAGCAATTTTCCCCGTTGCTAAATCTCTCGCAAATCCGAACCACGAGCCCAGTCGGCTCCGGCTTGTCCCTAATTGTCCGCGCTACATTACAAAACCCATTGAGAGAGCGCAACGTAACACCGAGCGGCTCGATAGAATTCTCGGAAGCCCCCCGAAAAGAGAGCCCACTCCTGCAGCTCTCGCTCGAAATTCAATTGTTGGCGGCGCAATTAAGCCCGGCGGCGGGGCCCGCTCGTCGTCCGCCGGCTAATTCCATCGAGTCATCGCGCCGAGCGCAGACTCCCTTTCCGGCGAGAGAGCGCGGCCCCTTTCGTCGCGCACTTAACTCGAGGAATTAGCGCCCGCGTCGGGCCCCGTGAAGTGCAGTGCAAACTGAAGGAACACACGGACTGTATGCAGAAAGGCCGGCGATGTGTGTGCGCGCGACCGGGATTATCCCCCGCGGGCCGCGCCGATTTTCGGATTTTCTACGGGATTAGCCGCGGGGGAGAAGGAGGCGCGGAGGAGAGAGGTATATAGGTAGTTCAGGTGAAAGGAAAGCTGGGACTACATCGGGAAGGAGAGATATGGAATTACGCGGAAGTTGGCTTAGCTCTCGAGCCGAGAGTGACGTTTTCACGTTATTTCGTTTGTGCGCTGCGCTGCGAAGTCGGGGGGCTGCTCTTGTTCGATGTTTGCGAGGGGGAGCAGTCGAGATGGACTTGTTTGTTGTTAAATTTTGAGCGAGCGCGCAGTAAATATATTTAACGGAGCTGCGCCGCGACATTCGAGATGCGGAAAAATGGAGTCGCGCAAATATAGAATCTGCAGTATCTTATCTCCTCTAGCAGCCAATAAAGTTTTAGAACGAGTTTTAATCTTTACGACCTGTCACTACTGTTTATGCCTTTCCAATGCTTGGCTAATTACGCAGCCACTTGCAAATTGATTCTCGAGCCGCTCGCAGAAATACATATAATATATCCCCGGCCGAGGAAAGTTTAAGCGCTTAAAAATGTCTCTCCAAAAGTAAATATTCCCTCTGTTTTAACGCGTCCGACTTGCATAACTTACGCAACGGCAGAAGATATTCACTTTAAGTGTAAGCGCGGTATCGCTTGCTCAAGGTTCGTCAGTGAATATATATTACGGGGAACATTACTGATTAAAAGACGCAGGACGTTTAAAGTACCGTTGAGAAAAAAGACTTTAATTCTCTCGCAATCATTATTTATGTCACCAAGGGGATCTCCTGCGGGCACACTCGAAAAGCGAAGAAGGAAGAGAGACAGAGAGAGAACCTCGGCGCAAGGGAAACGCGCCGAACAATCGTACGGGACAGGTATGCGCTGGCCGACGACGAAGCGGCAGCAGCGGCAGCAGCAACAGAAAAGAAAAGAAAGAGGCGAGCGAGAGAGAAAGAATCGGGATAAAGGCGAATCGAATAAAGTGGCCGCTCGGTTCCCGGATGCTCGTGTCCGAGCATGTGTGTGTGTGCGTGCGTGCGGTGGGGAATTTTTTTCGAAAAAAGCCCGCCGTGGAATCTTGTCTTCTTTCGCAGGATTTCGGCGGAAGAGGCGCCCGGGAGGAGCGAGTGACGCCGCGAGCTCAATGGGAGACATTGTACGCGAGGAATACGGCGAGCTTTTCAAAAGGTTTAATAGCATGCTGCCCTCTCTCCCTCTTTCTCTCTCTCTTGCTCTCCGAGAGGTAATAAATGTTTGCCGCGCCGCGATTTAATGCGCGATCGGCAGCTAATGTATGGATGTGCAACAATATAACGATGATTTATTCGGATTTGTTGCCGGGGTATTTCATAAATCTCCCCCAGCTCTCTCTCTCGCCGAGGAAGCATTGTTGGTTCATATATAAATTGTATTTCGCGAGGAGATTCGCGCGATTCAACATTGTCTATTATCAATTATTATCAATAAATGAAACGCGCGCCTCGAAAAAGCGCGGGGCGATCGTTTATTTTTGACCGCGCGGCGCGCGCAAAGCGATAAGTTCCGCGAGAGGCGCTCGGGGATGAAAAATGGTTATTATTGAGCATGGAAAAGGAACAAAGGAAATAATATCTCGGGATCGCGCGGGGCAATTGAAATAATCGCGCGATCTCGTTTAATGCAAGGTATACAAACTATCATTATATAGACTCGACAAAGGCTCGAAAAGAAAATTAAAAACCTTGCACGGCAAATACGCGGGCAGCTCCAGAAAATCCGCAACAACGAAGGGCCTCGGACGCAAAAAAAAGGGGGCGCCGCGCGCCGCTCGGAAGAAAAAGGGCCTTACAAGCGAGAGAGAGAGAGAGAAAAACGGCAATCAAAGGGACCCGTACACTAGTCGAGAGAGCGAAACGAGCCCCGGTGATACAGATTCCAGGGGGATCCTCTCGGCGCGATAACGAAAAAACGATAAGCAGCCCGGCGCGCGGAGAGAGAGAGCGGATTCTGCGCAATATAAACCGAGCTGATAAAAAAAGGTGCGAGGAGGCCGCGCGCAGCGCACGGATCGCCCAGGAATCAAAGTACGGAGGAGCGTAATGAAAGATCGCGAGTAGGATATTTCCAGTGGGAGAAGAGCGCAGCCGCTCGTAAAGCAGTGAGAGAGAGCAAGAGGAAGAGACGGAGACGAGGCTGAGAACCGAGAGAGAGAGAGGGAAGTGGACCAGCTGGGTCTCGTGCTCGCTCGGCGAGCGAGCCCTTTCTTTGTTCGGAGCCGCGCCTGCGCGTAAAACCCGCTCCGGAGATCGGTCAGGTAAAGTTACCTGGATCGCGGCCTCCTCTCCTTCTCCTCTGCCTCCGCCTCGAGAGAGAGAGGAGAGGGCGCGCTAAGCAGGTGGTCCCTTCCAATCCCATTTTTCGAGAGGAACCCGTGTGCGCGCACGTGTGTGTGTGTACGCGCAGCCGAGGGCTGCCGCCGCGTACTAAATCTTCGCGATGCTCGATGGGCCCTCGACGGAGTTTCGGAGGTGCATTATGCAGGCGTTAAGACGCTCGTTGGAGAATTGACTTTGGGAGCATCTCTCCCGGTCCCTTTTCTCAACTGGAGCGTCCACTTTTTTCGGGTATTAAAGCCTTCTTTTTTTTGGGAGGTGTGAAGCATTTTTTTTCTGCTTACTTCTCTCTCCGCGGGCTAATTAAATTCCCGAGATGCGCTTTTAAACGGATGTTAACGAGACGGCCATTAGAGGCCCAAGAAGGCTAGAATTCTCTCGCTTTCGGAGGCAATAAAGGAAAAGCCACCGCGAAGGGAGCTCGATCACGAGAAGACGATGATGAAGGCGATGATGAGAAAGAAGCGCGCCGGGCCGAGATTATCCGACGCGGGAAAATTGGGCTCCGCTGCGGAGAGAGAGATTATTATTGGCCCGCGGTTAATGGAAAGCTTTTAGAAGCTCCATCCTTCAGTCTTTAAGCGGCGTCCTTTCCTTTTTGAGTTATATATACGAGAGGGGCGGGGGCACCGATGCCCGGCCGCGTGAGTTTTTCGTTTTCTTTGAGAAACAAGCGTGGAAAGTTTCGGCTGATGATCGCCGAGCGATCGCGGCTTCTTTGGTCGGCTTTTCAAGGATTTTAAACGAGCCGATGAGATGGGGTAGATAATGGTTTGCTACTAATAAACGTTCCAAAGCAGATGCTTTACTACATTTTTCGACTGCGAAGGGTTTGTAAATCATACGGAATGGTTGTAACACCTTCCAATTAAAATGAAATAACGACCTTTAAATGAAAAAAAAAAAAAAAACTTTCTTGGAAAGCGGCAAAAAAAGGTGGCATTTATTTGTGTCAATGGCTAACTGCATTTTAAAAGTTACTGTTGTTCAAAACGTTCCGTTATTGTCTTAAGCCACATTTACTATCGCTGTTTCGATCGCAAACATTCAATTTGAAGGTGTCCTAAAACATTTACAGATTATAAACTACAGATCCTCCGTACGCACAAGTACACGTAAATTATTAATGCATTTGGCACTTGCGCATGTATTATGAAGAATACCGGCCTTAAGTATTCATCATGCTGTTTCATCTCCGTATTAAAACAGTAATAAAGTGCCTGTACAGGTCGTAAATTACTTTCGTTTGCGTTAAATCCAAGGCTTTACGATTTTAACATTGCAAATGTCTGCAATTACAGTTATTTATTCTAACTCATTGTTCCGTTCCAATTTCTTTTTTTTTTTTTTTTTTACGGAGGATGTAGACGTTTAGTTTCACCGGTGTAAAAAAAAGCGAAGAAAACGATGGTTTCGCTCGCACAGAAGATTGACTTTCTAGGCAAACAATTGCGCAAATTCCAGTCCGCGTCGCGAATTCGCGAAGAGACACCGGCAAATGCACTCGTCGCGTCGCTTCCGCATTAAAACTTGCAAATTTTCCTAATTCATTATTTTCTCCTACGACGCGCCGTTAAGTTCCTCGAACTCTGAAGACTTCAGCGACTTCCGCCGCGTCGAAAACGCAGCGCCGTCAAAGAAACGAAAATTCGCGATTCCGGCCCGTGTATTATATTTAGGAAAGAGGAAAAGCGCAGAAAATCCTCTGCAAACAGAGCTACAAAGGGAAAATCACTTGCTCTCGAGTGTCGAGGAAGCTTCCTGCTCTCGTCGGCCCGACCCCGGCTTCAAAAGATCGTCGCGAGGGGAGAGCGTACAGAGCTTGCGCAAGGCTCGCCTCCGCGCGCAGCGGCGCGCAAACGCAATTAACGTCTCGACTCTCGCGCGAAAGTCGCGTGTGTGCCGAGCGCGCACCGAGCGTGCATGTATGCACGCGCGACTGTCAATAGAGAGCTTCCAGAGCCCGAGAGAGCCGAGTTTGCCCGCTGGAAATGAGATTCGAGTGGGAGGTGTATTAAGCGTTGTTTGGAGACGGAGATTTCTTTTGAGGGGGCCCTGCTTTTCGTTCTCTCGCGTGCAATTTTATTCGAGGGAAATTTATTTACGAGAGCGTTAGTCGAGAAAGTTGGCAGGGCGCCTTGGAGGCGAATATTATATTAAGGTATAAAGCGAGGTGGTAAGAGGAGTTTATTGTATTTTGTATAAAAGGAGCATTAGTTCACTGTCGTAGTTTTATTAATATTAGAACTGCATAAATTGGATAAATTTGTTTGAATTTAGCTGCAAGTTAGTTTTCATGACGAATGCAATACATTTTCGTTTTTATGCTACTTATGATGCATCGAAAGAAAGTTTCAGATTAACAATACGCCAAAGATTAGAGTCATAATATAACGTGCTTTTTCCTTTTAAATTCGATGAATAATAGGAAATTTAACAATGAAACTAAATATCATCCATTCACATAATCCTATCAAGGCTTTATTACACTCGCGTGAAACATCCAACCGTGACTCCGTACCTCGTCCCAAAATTTTTCCAGCTCCCAACAAAAAAAAAAACAAAACAAAGACCCAACGCGATAAATAATTCCAAGCCGATCGCAACGCAGCTCTCACCCCCCATCAATAAAATATCGACCCCGACTCGTCTCCCGTAATAAAGCCGTACACCCATAGGGCCGCTATCCTCGCCTCTCCATCTCTCTCTCTCATCTGCTCGCGGGCATCAATCGGCCGGGCCGGCAATTACCTCCTCTCGCGATCCGCCCTTAACAATAAAGCCCGAATATCCTCTCCCGCCGCGCTCTCGGCGCACAAAGCTCGGCGCTCTCCCGCTTATCGGCGACGACAGATGTTACCTGGCGCGCGGCGGCGTTATCTGGCGCGCCTCGGCGCGGCGCGACGACTCTCCTCTCGCGGCTGCTTATCGGCTGTTTGCCATCCGCATATTTGTTTTGTCTGCGGCGCATTCCTCTCGCGCACGTCTTCCGCTCTCTCTCCGCGAATCTCGGCCTACCCCCTCGTTTTTTTTTTCTTTCTTTCTTTTAAAGCGATGCCGATAAGGCGGCCGGAGTCTCTTAAGGAATGCACGCGCGAGGGCTTGACGATGATGATGATGACGACGAGGTGGAGATAGAGGGCGAGAGGAATCTGGGTTTGTTTGAGGGTTTTCTGCGCGAGGTGGGCGACGAGGGAAAATTAATCCGGGGAGATGCTGAGATGGCGAGACTCGGCCGCTTGGAAGGTGGCCGCCGCCGCCGCCGGGTTGAGCGATAGCATCGGGAGATGGATTTTTTCGCACTCGAGGGGAGATTTTTGTCTTCCCGAAAGATGGAGGCTTTTGAAAAATCTTAATTTGAATCTTTGGGGGAATTTAAAGAGTCACAGCAGAAGTTTAAATTTTGCTAAACTGAGCGCTTTGGTGGAAAAAAATTCTCTTAATTCAATCGTCTAAATCTAAAAAGTGAACGAAATTAAAAACTAAACAATAGTGTACAAAACAAAAGTGCCTTTCGTCAGAGTGTCTTTCTATTTCGACGCATATTGTTTGTAAATAAAATTTTTAAACCCGAACGTAACTTCCAACAATGACTAACAGTAAACTAAAGCCTCGACGCTCGCGACACGAAATAATTCCAATCGAATGATTCAATTGACTCGCGTTAGTTTTATCAAGCCCGCCTAATTAAGCGCATTAGATCTCGCTTACAAAGCTCCGTTCTATAATTGCCGCAATCGGGCAATCTATCTGCGCGCTACCTGCATTATACTGGCGGGGCGTCGTTCCTTCCTCTAATCGCTTATGTACACGCGCATCGCGACGACTATATAGCAGCGATCTCTCTCTCGCGCGCCGCTCCAATTAGCCGTCCCCATAGACAAAAGACCCATTATCACTCAATTACGCCGAATCACTTGGCGGGCGAATTAGAATTTATCTATGCGGCTTCATTACCGCCGTCGTCGGCCCTTATATATACTATATACTCAACCCCCTCGCGGAAATGAAAGCCCGCGCGGAACGAGCCTCGGCTCGCTCGATAATAAACGGGCCGCCGCTTTAATTCAATTCGCCGGCGGCGCGTCGCGCGTTTGTTTAAACAACGTCGCGCTCAATTCTATTGTGTCCGCGGGCGTTTAATCAAGCGGTCGACTTAATTCCGCGCGATGCAAAATATCCCTCCCACTCGCGCGGCGTCAAGTGGGTCACGAGGGGGCGGCCGCGTCGTTTATTCGGATAAACGCTGAAAAACCGGCGTCGAAGGCCTTCTTCCCTTTGAACGGGGAACGTATAAAAAATGACAGTGGCGTCGCTGTGTGTATAAGCGAGAACGGCGCTTAAAACGCGGTGTAATCGCGCGAGTTCGTCGCTCGTGCGAATACGGACGTGCACAGAGAGCAGTTTGAAGAATGACGAAATTGTTCGCTCCTGTTTTTTGCCCGAGCGCGCGTGCATGCATACGCGCGCGCATTCCGCGAAACGAGGATGCTAAACGGAAAACTAACGCGGGACGATGCCGATATGAGCTGCGTCGGCGATCGAGCGCGTTTTTTGGTATATCGATTTTACGTATTTGCAGTACTAAAAATCACACGATATCTGTAGAATGTTTTTCAACTGCGGCGTGAGACGGTGACTATTTTTAAACCTGAAAAAAAGGGCGACGGCAAAGGGTAATCAAAGATGCGCGCGGACGCGTAGTTGTAAATTCATCCAACGAGAATAGCTGTCGCCGGGCGATTCAGTCCGTCGCGCGACGAAGCGAGCGATAAATTATTCATTAAAATTCAACTAAAACAAGAGCCGCGAGCGCAAACAAAACACGCGTATATCCAAACCCTACCTCCCATTCGCAGCCGTAATAACCCAGCGATCATATCCCCACCGATCATCGGCCGCGGCGCCAAACCCGGGACCGTCATCGGCCGCGCGGCGCGGTCTATTTTTATCGGGGGAAACCGCTCAGGGCCGATTCGGCGCCTGCAGGCGTTCCTCCCTTTTTCCGCCTCACTCGCGAGGAGAGTCATCGACCGCGCGGTGCGGAACGACGACGGTTGACATCGGCGCGAGGTCGCGCGGTTGATCGTTGACCCTCCTCGGCGAGGAGGAGGCGCGCTCGCGTGTGCCATGAGAAGAGAGCGCTCTCCTCTTCCTTTTCGTTCGGTCTCGCGTGAAACTCGATCGCGGGTTTGAGGTTCGCCGGGAGGATGTGGGGATACATCGCCGCGGGGTTCGGGACGTGGGAGATTTTTGGGACCGGTGAAGCTCGGCTGGAAATTGTTATATGTATAGGGATCCCGGAGCGAGCTTCTATTGGAGGCCGGATGATTCTTTATCGGGGGTTAAGTGGTTCGTGAAAGGAAAAGCTTGACATTCTGAAAGGTTTTTTCATGGAGAATGAAAAAAATGCTGGATTGCGCAATTAATGAGACGGACGTTTTACAGGCGAAAGCGGGGAACGTTTCATTCGGTGCGCTATTAGTTATTAAAGAATATTGTGGGTCAATGACAGATCTGTTAATTAGGTAATAAAAATTCTAATTATTTGAAAGACGGATAATAATAATTTAGCTTTGTTTTATGCGTTTTGTAATTGCTATTATTCAGATGGTAAACAATTTCAAATGTGTAATTTTTATTTTTCTTTGTTCTCCTCCAGGAAAATGTGAAAACAATTTTAAAGGAAATAAAACTCAATTTATTTAATCGTTTTAAGAATTTAAAACAAAAGCTTTCAATGCCGATTGTATAATGCAATCTAATGCGGCGTCTGTATTTTTGTAATTCAACGTTATATTATGTGATACCACTTTATACGTACAATAGGAGCAGATGTCGCCAATTAAAAAAGTTTCCTCAACTAACCTGTAACAAAACGAAAAAAATTCAATTATTAACATACCGAAATAAAAATCAGCTCAAATTATACTTTCAAATTGAGCATACAATAAATTAACTACAATTTTTCAAAACTATCGCGATCGTCGCATCTAAACTACTTGCGTCGCATCGAAAAAACTGCAATTCCTAAACTCGCGCGATCAATGTCACCTTCGCTCGGCGAAACAAAAAAAAAATGCAGTCGCGCTGCAAAAAGTAATCGACGCCAAGGCACCAGAGAGGCGAAGCGGAGCGCATTTTTCCGCGAAGAGCGGCGTTATAATTGTTTCGCGTCTTTTTGCCGCGTCGCGTTCAAAACACGAAGGTCGTCCGTTCTTACAATCGAACGCTGTACACACCGCCCCCGCGCCTATTCTTCTTTTTCTTTTTTTACATAACGCGCGCCGAGGCACAGGCACGATATCTCGCGCCGCGCGTAACGAATTCTCGCGCAAAAAGCGCGAGGCTTGTTTATCGATGAAATTAGATCGGCCGGCTGTTTTTCTCCTCCGGTTTGCGAATCGGCTGCGGCGCGGTCGCCGACGAAGTTGTTGTTAGCGGCGATTAGCGCTGATTTTTATGCGAGTTAGCCACGGATTTTCAAGCGAAACGGTGTTGAGAGGTAATTTAAGTAGAAGTCATTATTCAAAACGGGCATTTACAGATTATCTTCCATCCTATGGCAAATAAAATCGACAGCTATTCATCATCCTGATAGCTAATTCAAATGCGATGAAGAAAAAAAGACTAATCTCTCTCGAGAGCGTATTAACAATGATTAATAACCCAGAATCCTCTATTGTCGGACAAACCAAATTACAAATCCACCGGCTTTTACTCATTAACAATCTATTTCCAGCCTCTCCGACGAAAACAACGATTCTCCATCATCATCGCGAAAAAAACTATATCAAAAGCCCGAGCACGGAGAGGCCAGCCCATGCACGAGCGCGTCCCGCGCACATCGGCGATTCGCGCGTCGAGCGAAATCCTCTAATCCAAGGTGTCATTGGCCACAGCGTCTAACCGAGTGCGACCGGTTCGCGATTTTAAAGGCCGAGTGAGACGGAACGGAATGCGCGCTCCTCCCCCCCTCCCCCCCTCGCACGCACTACAATGAGTCCGAGAGGAGCTTACGTAGACTCCTCGGGTATGTACGGCCGGCATGCGCGCGCAAACGCACGACCGACGGCTCCGCCGGACGAGGGACGATTTGCGTAATGTTGCGTTGCGGCAAGCCGAGCAGTTTTCTGCTCCGACTCCTTTTTCTTCACCCCACCCCCTCGGGTAAGGAGCCGTCCGCTGCTTATGTACGTGTTGCTGTTGCGGGGGATTTTTAGATAGGGGTTTATGGTTTATGAAAAAAACTAGGATGGCTTTGTTTATTCGGTGTGACGTCTACGGAGATGTTGGCGAGGCGAAAAGTTACTTTTCATTCTGCATAATTGGCAGAGTGACAACTGATTTTTTTGTTTTTCTTTTTCAATTACGAAACCGACAGGAGCAGTGGTTCGTCCGCCGAACGGTTTGATGTACACTGACTGTTTGGAAATTGGAGATCTCAATGCGCTTTTGTACGGCACTACTTTATAGGCCTTGGTATTATTTGGATTCGAGGAAAATTGAAGGCGTCGTAAGTAAAGGAAATCTATTATGCGGACTGACGTCACCGAGTTGGAAAGTGCTGTTTAGCTATGACGCTTGACGTTGAACCAAGTCTTCATTACTCTTCGATATTTACGACTTAGTAAAGAAACGACTGGAATTTTGAATTTTTAATGGTTGGATCTTTTTTAGAGTAGAGCGAAGCTTACGTAAACGACGTATAATTACTGTTTTTTGTTTTCAGATCTCGATTTCGCGGGGAAATCCGATTCAAAAAGTGCATCTCTAACAAAAAAACCTACAAGCTAAGATGTTCTCCAGAAGTGCATAACAGCTCAAACGCCGGATTTCATTTTCATGCATATACAAAATCCGTGGAATTTTCCAGTCGAAAAAATGTGTACGCATCAGCCTTATCCTTCCACAATCGATATTCTCGAAGCGAGTAGCTTCTCCATTTTTATGTGACTTTATAGCGCTCGCGCCGATATACTATTCAGTCTGGTAGGCTTCAGCCTTGGAAGCGAAAGACGGAGAGAGAGAGAGAGAAAGAGAGACTGGACGGGAGCGATAATTATGCGCGTCTCGCTGGCTTTTTAATGCGCACGAGGAAACCTTTGAATTCAGCTGTGTTCAAGATCGGATGTTAATTTTCTTATGAAACTGACCGATGTCGTATATATATACATCGACTGTTAATAAACCTTCGGGTGACGCAAACGCCGCGGGTTTCGACGATTATTATTAATATTTATTCGGTTAATCGGACAAATTTTCCTGCGCGGATTCGCCCGATAAACGAGAGCTGCACGCACTGAAATACATTTATTGGCGAGCCGCTCGATGATATTTACGTTTGTCCAAGCTGAATTCTTCCAGAAATCGGCGTTTGAAGGTAAATATTTTTCAGCGCGATATTATATCGGGTCGAATTTTCAGGTGATTCAGAGGGAGATAAAGCCGTTGAAATCTATCTAGTAATTGCGTGGAGTTTGTGTATTCACTATCGCGTATTCAGCGACTGCGATTATATTGGGCGCTAAAACAATGACGCACGCTCGCCTCTTCTCATTATTGCTTTAGATTGTTCTTGATTTTTAATTTAACCCATTTAAATTTGGATGATAAAATTCCAGATGCCATTAGCCTGACTAAGTTAATCTGCTCGACAAATATCTCGCTTCAAACTGTACTTCTAGGAGTATTTGCTCGACTACGATTGAGACATTTACAGAATATATACCTAAAAAAAAACAAAATCTTCTAAAAATATTGATTTTCCGATTCTCCCAAAGCGGTAAAAATAAGCTCCGCCGGATTAAATCCAAACGCCAGCCGCCTTTCGACGCGCTGCGAACCGTAAAATTTGACCAGCTCTTTTCAATCAAGTTTCACCGATTTGTTCGAAGCCAAGTGGAGCCCAGTCATCGCGAGGCAAAGCCCCCCGAAGAATCCACCGGCATCGCCGTTCACCTACTTTTTCAAATCATCCAACGAGTTCCCTCCGTAAATCCCCTCTGCCTCGAAATTCCGGGAAGATCTCGACCCGAGAAGCTCCAGTTTATAGAGCCATATACTCGATTCCTCAGAAGTCGAAGTCGGCCCCCCTCGCGAGCCTCCTAATAAATTCCGGCGCACTCCTCTCTCTCGGGGGCAAAGAAAGCTCGACGTCGGTATAGAGCTGCCGACAATCGCGCGAGAATATACC
Source organism: Ormyrus pomaceus (assembly GCA_900474385.1). Classification (NCBI taxonomy): domain Eukaryota; kingdom Metazoa; phylum Arthropoda; class Insecta; order Hymenoptera; family Ormyridae; genus Ormyrus; species Ormyrus pomaceus. Next base: position 70,948 of record UCOM01000302.1, read on the forward strand.
GAGATCGCCGCGGCGGCAACAGCAGCAGCGGCAGCGGCAGCAGCAGCAGCAGCAGCGTTTAAAAGGAGGAGGCTCGTCCGCGCGCGAGAATAGAATTCTCTCCCTTTGTGAATATTCGGCCCCTTCGCTCTTCCAAAGAAAGCGGGGGAAGTTTCGGATATACACAAGGGCCCCGAAAAAGGTACGCTCGCCGAGTCTTTCTTAGGACTCGCACGCGCGCGCGCGCACTCTCATTTGCTTATATATATTCTCTCGTTGTTCCGCTATGCGCTATTGAGTTATGCCGGCGGAGGAAGTCTGTCTTTTGTGCCGATTATGCTGGCTGCTCTCCACTTACACTGCACGCGAGAGAGAGAGAGAGGAGGGTTAATTTAATGCCGGCCTCTCCTTTCGCTCTCTTTGTACTTCGGCCGGGAGGAGTGATTTTCTGCTTTTTGTACGCGGGGGGATGTATTGATTATTACGTTCTAATGATAGATTGAAAGGCTTTTTTCTCCTCGGCGGTCGGATCGATCGATGCCGAGGAGGCTTTGCTCGGAGAATTTTTTCCTCGGCTTTTTTCTTATTGCTTTTCATTTCCGCGCTGCGGTCGAGGATCGCGGCTGTATGTACGAATGCTTTTTAACGTGTTTCATCTTTAATTAGTTGAATCTATTTCAGCCAGTGGGATTTCAAGGAAAATCGAAAAGTTTTAGGATGAAGGTGTACAAGATGGTGGAGGAGATATCGAAAGGTTTAACTGCATCGACTGGCTGAAATAAATTTAATTTAGAATTTCTTGGTGATAAGGTTTCCTGTTCGGTAGCAGCCGCTTTATAACGGGGAAACACGTTTTTCAAATAAACGGTGATTTTGTAATTTTTGAAGAATTTTAGATGTTTCATTGAATAAATGCATAAATGATGTAAATAAGTGTTTTAATGAAGTGGTAATATTTTCGAGTACTTTATTTTTCAATAAAAATTCCTTTTTAGAGTTAAAAAAAATAAGATTTTAATAATTATCCTATTAGTGGCTGAATAACTGTGCTGCCTTTCATTTCAGAACTTTAATAAGATGTTAATAAGTACGCTTTAGCTCAAAAAGAATTTTCAAAATAAATAACTTCTTCAAGTTTTAACGTCAAATTTTAACGCATAAAATCCACCGACTGTACTAACGATCAATTACTACCGCCGCTGAGCCAACTAGGAATAATTGTTCATTATTTTTGTAAAAATTGTTTAACCGTTTAATGTCCCGCAGCTGGCAGCAGTAATTACATCTAAATTAAAATTGCGCTTGCAACGTCAAGTGTGAAAATTCAGGAACGTTTCATTCATCATTGATAGTGAATATCACTGGCATTTCAGTAATGTTATTATAAATGCAGCCAACACCTACAGAGGCAATTTAATAGCAGAAATTGTCACGTGCAACGACTATTCCCGTCAAACTCGTTTCCTCCTAGAACTGACCATTACAATAAACGTCACAATATTTTAATCGGGCGAATCGAATATTTATAAAACCTCCTCGATTTCCGAGAGAGAGAGCGGCAATTTGTTGCCGCGCGTTATAAATCTCGACAACATTTTCTTTCAGCCTATTATTCTGGCCAGTCCGTTCAAATAAACGTTACGGCAAAAGACAAAAGGTGACTGACCTTTTCCGAGTGCCTCCCGAGAGCAATTCAATCAATCTAATCGAAAGAAAAGAGCGCAGATCGGGCAAAGCGAAACATATATATTTCCCCAGCCTGGTGCAGCAGCGGGAGATCAAATATCGCTCTCGTCCGCGCAAGAACAATCCCAAACTATCCGCATAATCTCCGAAAAGCGCCTACAACTCTTATATAGCCGCGTCGCATTATCCGGCATTATCGATTCTCCCCCAAAAGTGGAAAAGCCGCGTTACGTACCCTCGGCTGCACGCAGGCAGATCTCCCTCCCCGCCGTTCTCGCCGCGCGCCATATGGTGCCTCTCTCCCTTCTCTCTCTTTTGCTCCCATCGGCGATCGCTCCGCTCGGAACGAAACACGCGTCGTCGTCGTCGTCGTCGTCGTCGTCGGTCGGTCGGCCCGCTGCTGCTGCTGCTGCTGCTGCAGCGTGCACAGAAACCCGATAGACGATCGAGTAAAACGAGTCCTCGGCCGCAGCGGCGGCGGCGGCAGCAATCTCGCTTTTATTTGCTCCTGAAGAGTCGGCGCGTATAGGTATATAAGTCATATTGAAAATCGATTTCGCGCCGAGAGCGATAATATCGGATGTCGCGCCCGGCGATGCGCGCATGCACGCGTGCATCGATTTTTTCCCTGAGAACCGAGAGAGAGAGAGAGCCGCTTTTATATGACGAGCCGGGAGAGATAAGTGCTGCGATATTTGGCGTTCCGGGGGTATTTTCTCTGCGGCGCGGGCAGGTTTTGCGTCCGGGGGAGGGGGGGCAGGACTTTGTTTGCCTCTTGTTGGATTGAGAGCTTGAGATGACGTGACAGGTTGGAATCAAAGGCCTGGCGAGCTCTCTTTTTGCCGAGGAAGTGGGTTGTTGAGGCTGAATCGAATTATAAAAAGCCGAGGTTTATACCGAGCGGAAGGGGTTTTTAAACGCCGCACGGCAATTCAAGGAGATTACTCTGGAGGTTTAACGATACGAAAACTCCACCTTTCGGATTATAATGTGGAGAAAAATGCTGGCGACATCCGATATCTTTGATTAGAAAGTGTCTAATACGTTATGTTTAGAAATCAATCTTTCAGCTGACGATATTTCAGAGGCGCACAGGTTTAAAAATGATCGCTTTCGACCTACCGTAAGCCATTCGAAACAAATAGCTTCAATATACGCAACCCTCTAAAAATCGGCCTCATTGTCAACGATATAAAGAAAATTGCCAACTCTTGAAACGGCGCACAATTTTAAATAGCACGTGCGAGGCGTCGTCAAAGAAAAATTAATTGGACGAACGTGTCGCAGGTCGAAATTCCTTCCCGTCACGGGGCCGAATTCGTGGCGCGGCGTGCGCCATTGTCGAGACTCGATTGTGAGAAATATGCGCGCAGAAGCGAGGCAGCGCGACGACGAGGAACATATGGTTTCCGTGTCCTCGCGCATCGACAAAGGACCCAGAGACGGGTTGAAAAAAAAAACAAAAAAAATGTGTAAGAGAGAAAAGAAACGCGCCGGGCCAGACAAAAACGAACGAGTATACGCGAGATGCACACAGCACCTATTACGCACAAAGGAGCGATTTTTGCGTGAATAACAACGCGACATATTGTGTATAAGCCCGGCTCTCCTCCTCATTGTCACGCAGGAGAGGAGATAATAAAGCGCGCGCTCTCGAGGAGTGGGAGGAGGAGGAGAGACGGAGAGAAAATTAGCAGAATTTTCCACTCCTTTCTAACTCCTTATCTCATTAGCGGCGCGCGGTAATCTCGGTGCCGCGGCGACTGTAGCAACGATAAAGCCAATAGTGGCTAATAATGATCGCCGGCGTATTGTATATGCGAGTCGACTTTTCTACGACTTAATTGATCAATTAGTACGGGGCGTTGCGCGCGCAATTTTTTTTTTCTCTCTCTCACTCTCCTTCGCGTATAGAAAGCGAAACCGATGCAGTATATACCGTGCGGTCGCGGAGAGATAACTCTCGCGATGGCCGCGGTGATGTCACATCAGAGACGCGATGCGTAGCCGCGGAGATATTTATACGGGCTTGCGGGAATGACAGAACGACTCTGCCTCTGCACACACCGTGGCGCGCGGTTAAATTTAGATGGGATAAAACAATTTGTTGGCTGAAATCACTTACAGCGCGTACACGGAGCTTGTAAAGCTTTAAGTAAAGTGTTGTGTAGGAAATGAGATTTTTATGATAATATGCAACGCGGCTGCAAGAAAGAGCGCGAGCGACTATTAGTCGGATTTGCATATAAATGGCGTTTTGTCGATATCACAAGGTTGCAGTCGTTTATATACGAAGAGATATAAAGTGCTTTTAAAACGACACGCGATTATTAAAAACTGTAACAAATATAAGCGTATATTTCTCAACAGTGGCAGTAAAAACTGTACATACAATTCCTTTCGCTCCATTCAAGCGAAAACACTCCGTGAAACTCGACAGAAATACCGTACAAAGTCGAAAAATTCTCCCGAGTATAAACGTCGACTTTTTAAAAGTTTCAGAAGCAGCTCCCCGCTTCTGCCCCCATTGAAAGCCGAGCCGCATTACCGGGCCGCTGAATGCACGTGAAAAAAATCTCGCAGCGAGACGATAATCAGCCCCACGCAACCCTCAAAGGAAGGGACCCGCGCCGTCTTTCTAAAATATCGAAAGAGAGCGCGCCGTTCGAGTCTTGAAAGGCCGGCCGAGTTCCTCGACGACAACCTGTTGCGCCAACAAGAAGCCGCACACACGCGAAATTCCGAAAAAGCCGGCGACGACGCTTCCTCCTCCTTTTATTTTTTTTTTTTTTTTCTTCCCTTCCCCTTCTCGTATACCCGTCGAGACGCAACAACAACAGCTCGGCAGGAGCGCCATCACGGAAAAGTCAGGCCTATATAACTGCCTTCGTCACGGGCTGCACTTTTTTTTTTTTTTTTTGGTCGGTGGAGGCGGCCTGGGAGAAATTCGGAGCCGAGAGAGTCTGTTTTGGCTGCTGCGTCCCGGGCCCGAGGAGGAGGCGTGTTTTTTATGGGGTGCGACAAATTCCTGCACGGCGGCGAGAGAGCCTTGAGCTATCGACGTTTTATGGGACGTTTAGTCTGATGGGCGCGGAGGCGGCTGCGAGAAAGCGATGGATGGGAGAGAGGGGTAGGAGGCACTTGAGGCTTCGAGCATTTTAGAAATGTATATTTAGGATCTGGTTGTGTACGGTGGATTTTTATTTTTACAGCTTTTCGATAGCCTTGAAATTTTTTTGTCGCGCGAGGAAAAGTCTTTTCGAGAGCAGGCCTTATTTTTTTATAAGAGCCGGCACTCTCTAATGCGATACGGCCATTTATGTTTTATGTGTTTGAAGAGAAAATGTCGCTGGAAAGATTTGAAAGGACGTTTTTTCTGATGCCGATACATTCTCTGTTCGTAAAAATACATTTTCTCTCAAATACCATACTCGAATTCTCTTATTCCTTTTATTTAATAAACAAGTTTGCTCAACTAAAATTTTTCCGGCGCCTGCCGCAGGATACAGGCATAAAACGCGGAAGCTCGTTAAAAAGCAGAGCAGCTGTGCAGGAATGCAGAAAGCAAAATTTGCGGAGCGCCGCGCGAGAGAGGGGCGATTAACTACTCGCCACGCTTATCATATCGTCTAATCATCTTGATACAGTACTTATCTCGATTTTTACCGGGGGAGCCTCGTACACGAACGCGGCGGCAATCCACTTCCCAGAACTCGTCTCTTTTTCCCCGCGCATGCCATCATACACACATCTCGAAAGAGGTGCTCTCTCCTCCAGATAATTCCCTCTCTAAGTACACCACGAACGCTGCGCGCACACACACGTATACACCGCGGGGAGAGTCGCTCGATAAAAAGAGCCACTCGCGGCGGCAGTTCGAACGAGAGAGAAAAAAAAGAAGCCGCGGTCCCGTGGATCGAGATAACAACGAGAGCCTAGGAGAACAAAAAGGGAAAGCGCTCTCGGGTCGCGTGCGCGAACCGGGAGAGCGCAACGTCTATCTCTCTCGGGAGAACGGGAGAGAGAGAGAGAGAGAGAGAGAGGTTGGCGCCGCACGAGGACGGAAGAAGACGACGACACGCCGAGGGAGCAGGACGACGACGACATGCCGGGGGACGCGCGGAACGATTCGCGCGGCTGAAAAAAAGGGCCCGAGGGGACACGAGAGCGAAGCCCCCTCCCCGTGGCTGCTGCCCTCGGGACGGAGATAGAAGGAAACGCGGAGCGAGGAAGTGCACCGGAGACGAGAGCCGAGGTTGCCGTGTGCACCTCGGCTATCGGCCCTCCCCCCGACGTAATTTTCGGATGTATAACGTCGTCGATGGGAATTACGGCTTTATTGCCCGGGCTGTTCGGGGAAATCAAATAGAAACAGTTGGACGTCTTGTTCGGGGGACGCGGCGGCGTTAATTGCCTGTGAAGTTGTTGTCTTCGTAAAACGTTGATAAGTTTTGAGAATCGACGTCGATTTAGCCCCGTAAAAAGTTAATAAGCAGGCAATTGTGCCTCGATATTTACTCTAAGTAAAGATTCGTTATAAGTCGTTAAATTGCGCCGTTTAAGCGGCATTTACCTCTGACAATTTTCCAAACACTTGTATACCCATCAATTCAACTTTCAATTTACGGCAAAAATGAAAAAGTGAAAGCCTCGTTTTCCCGAAGATTTCAAAACATCTTAATTGTCTACCATCCCATTCTGCTGCCACAATGACTCTGCAGAGTAAACCCCACGCGCCTCATTTATAACCTCTGTTTATGCAGGTGAGAAGCCGAAGCCTGAAAAGCTCGCTTTTCCGCGAAGAATGAGAGCGCACAACAAGGAGGCGACTGTATACCACCCTGCAACAGGAAGAACGAATCGACGCCCCGGAATCCGGAGCTACGCCTAAACTTTAATTTCCAGCCTCTTACGTCCCAAAAGACAAAGCGGAGGCGCAGGGAAAAGCATCGGCACGAGAGAAAATAAAAAAATAGGGGCCTCGACTCGGCCGGCGGGAGGTCCGGCTCGTTTTCGGGCCCCCGAGAGTCGGCCTTTGCGGTTTGCTGCGAAAATCCTCTCTCTCCTCGGGACGTCCCGTAAATTGCCGGCCTGTCACAACTCGAGTAAATGTTTAGGATCCCGCCGCCGCCGCCGCCCGTGTTTTTACCCTCCGCCGTGCTTTTTCCGTCCTTAACCTAAGTCATCCTCCTCGGAACTGCGACGAATTAGCGCGACAGTTTCTTCTCGTCCCGATGGGCGAAGGACGACGACGCCGGCGCAAAAAACAAAGGCCCCGCGGAGAGAGCGACGATTAGCTGAAAACGAGGCTGGATTTATGGGTAATAAAGGCTCGAGGAGACTTGCGCCGATGATGATTGAGAGCGGGCCGATGGAAAGCGACAACTTCCGCCTCGTGGCTTCCTTCTCAATGGGATTATATGGTAATAAACGGCGCTGCGAGAGAGAGTGGCTCGTGATGAATTGAGTGTGCAGTCGGACGGGCTTCTTTTGACGCGACTCGCTGCGAAGGGATTATACGGAGGTGGATTTTTTATTGAGTGAAGCGCGATGGGCTGAGAGACAAAGCGGGATGTGCGCTGCCGACACGTTCGGGATGGAAGGATCGAGTAATGATGATAAAGTAGCGCTGCATACTTGTTGGATGTAATTTGTGCGGGGGAATAGGTATTTATACGCTTAGTTGAGCCAATGAGTTTTGTAGGAAACGCTATGAATAGCTTTCAGTTGCTGCGCATAAACTATTCGTATAGTATATGTTCTCTTCTTCATGTTAAAAGATGCATAATGTACAAAGGTACTATAGAAAATTACCGTCCGGCAAAGCGGTCGCAGTCTGTCAAAAGAACTTGCACATTTATCTAAAAATCTTTGCAAAATACTGTTAATGTATGATTCCGTTATTAAAATTTTTTTTGGATCCGCATCGGTTGGTGAGTATGCTTTACCGAGCAATATTTTATACGCCTCCAATTTTTTTAGATCCTCCGTACGCTATAGGTTTAACGTCCGCAAGTACGTACGCAAATACAAGTGTATTTAAAATATTTAAAACATTTTAGATAATACGTCAGGCAAAACGTGACCTCCGCTGTCCTCGTTACTTAAACAATGAAGCTTTAAATACTCTCACGGCGGCGTCCAATTACGTAATCAGTTTCGAGCAACAAAGCTCCTTCGAGCAAACAAAAACAAACAAAAAAAAAAAAAACCTGTGCCCACCAACGACGAGCCGCTCCTAATCCTATATAAACGGCGCCTAACGAACTTATCACCCATCACGAATTCCCGAGCGGTCGCCCACAACTTCCGGGTCGCGCGAAAAGGCCCCCCTCCCCTCCCCCCGTTGACCGTGATATCCTCTATTCAAATATTAGTCCCTCCCGAGGAGGAGGCGAGCGAGAGAATCTCCGTGCCGCGTGTGCATTGTCCGCTCTCGGGTGTACATACATTTTTGCCGTCTCTCTCCTCCTCGGTACACGTATAATGCAGGTTCTCGCCCGCGCTCGCCTCCAGCAGCAGCCGCGCGCGGATCTCGACTTTCTATCTGCTCGTGAGCCACGGCTCGCGGGGCCGCGCGGTTTATTCGCATATACGCGCGAGCGAGAGATTTCGAATTGCATTTCGCCGGCGCGAGGGATATTATTCATTCGGGAAAAATCCGTCTGCTCTTATCGAGCGGCGAATAATCTACAATTTGTCGAACGCCCGGCTGTACGTGTATATGCGCGCGACGCCTCGAGGAAGGCGCGGGAGAGCTCTTTTCGCCGCCGCTTGTATTATTTATGAGAGAGATTCGCGTGCGCGCTTCTCGAGGGAGAAGCTGCCGAATGAATGTGTAGGCGATTTTTTTTTTACGGGGATCGACCACTGGGAGAGGGAGAGAGACGCGTTTCGAAGGTGCAAGCTGCTTTCCGCGTGCAAGCCGGGCAAAAAGTTAAACTGGGTCACGGCGGCTTTCTGATCTTGAAGTGCAGCAGGCTCTCGGCTTTTTGCCGCTACGAGATAATAAATAGGAAGTCGCGCGGATAGTTTGCGGAGCTGCCGTTTTTTTTTGCGCGCGGTGTCTTATAACGCGTTTAAAAAGCGATTACTCTGGGAAGCGATGGCCGTTGCGCAAGAGAATATACTTTGGCGAGCGCGCGCCACAATAAACCTGATTTTTTTAAAATTCAGGCTATTGATATGCGCGAGCGCGAGCGTAATTAAGCTCTAAAAATAACTTTCTCCGCGCGGCGCAATTTCGCGTGACATAATTATTGTAATGCGCCGCGTATTATTATACCCGCCGACCGGTGAACCGAAAGGAAAACCAAACGTCGCGGCTGCAAAATCACGGTGAGTCATTCGAGATCATTAATTTCGACCAAAAAAGGCTTTCCTCGCGCGATGGCGGAACGAAGAAAGAAAAAAAAAAAAAGCAACCGCGGAGAGGAGGGAATCGGTTTTTCGAGCGGAAAGGCCCTGAATAAAGTGCCTACTTGTGATTCACGACGCGGGCAGTCGTTTGACTTGATTACTGTTAAAGTAGGCAATTCGAAATTTTCGGTCGGAGATGCCAAATTTTCATCAGTACTAAAAGACTTTCTAAACCTATTACTCGTTTAGAAATTGACCTTTAAATTGTAAAAAAAATTTTTTTTTTTTTACAAATACTAAATTCATTTAGTTAAAAAAATTTTGAAGGTTCAAAACCTACGGGATAGGTGCAAGTTGTAAGTTTTAAGAAATGTAAATTGGCAAGGTATGGTTTGTGCACATATTAATTGTACACACTTTGGCATTGATGAAATTTATATATAATAGATATATCGGGCTATGCTAAATTTTGCACAATTAATATGTGCGCGATTATGAGTATAAACCTTGCCTGTAAATTATCGAGTGTCGGCGAGAATTGAATAGAAATATTCTTATTGGCGAGATTTTAAGAAAGCAAATATGTAAAGGTATTTAAACGCTGTTCTTATCTGTGGTGATGTGCGTAATACTTATTTTTGCCTTTAAGTGCAAAAATTACAATACTTCTCAAACAAATATATAACAAATATTTTTTTTTTCAAAATCATGCAACCACTGTAAGGTCGTACATTTGTGTTTATAATAAGTGACTAAAAGATGAAATTCGGCGTTCATAAATTTGCGTATTTTTAAAAATTATTTCGAGTTTTAGAAGAATCCATCAACGTAAACGCAATATAAATATTCAACGCGTCAATCGTGGTTTTAAATTTCCATTCGCTGGTTTAGCAACGAACATCAACTATCGTTTCTTCTTCCGGATGCAAAATTCAAGACCGCAAATCAAACAATCCGAAAGTCATTTGAAAAAAAAGCCAATCCTCCTAATCCCTCAAAAGAGAATTTCGGGAAAAGCCGGCCAGAAGCGCCGTTTTCCCAGCGGGTCTATTAAGGCATTCCGAGCCCATCGGCTCATTTCCAAATCCTCGAATTCCAGGCCGGATAAAAGGCGCACACACCTTGCCGCGCCCTCCCAAAAGAGAGAGAAAAAAAAATAACAGCTGAAACAGAAACGTTTCTCTCTCCTCCTAAAAAAAAATCAGCACCTGAATCAAGAGCCCGCGACGCTCACTTACGCCGCCTCGGCGCTCTCGTACCTGCAGTTCGTCATTAATATTTATACGACTGCCTAGGCCGCCGAGGAACGTCGCCTGCCTGCATCGGCTCTGTTTACACTGGCGATAAACCGGCGCGGCGCGAGTTATCGCGAGAGAGAGAGAGAGGGGGAGCGAGCTAGGCGAAAGGGGGAGCAGCGCGCGCGCGCGAGCGGAATATTCCTGTTTTGCGCGAAAATGAACGAGGTGCCGGAGATTTTCGCGATGATATATACGGCGAGAGAGACTTTTTCGAGCGCGCGAGGAAGAGGAGGCGCTCAGCTGCCGGCGCGGGATGTGCTCTTTTTTTTGCGCGCGCGACGGAACGACGACGGAAACGTTCGGGAGAGTGATTTAATGCCTTTTTCGCGCGGCGCTCTCTTATCTCGGGGAACTTTAATTGGCGATGATTGATTCGATTTGCTCGCGCTGTGATTTCGCGAGGCCGATCCCGTTTTTCGAGACTTTTTTTTTAACGGGGAGAGGGTAAACGAGGCTTTAATAAGTAGGATGCGACGAGACTCGACAATGAGCGCGCGAGTATTGCTTTTTTCGAGAATTGCGCAGTTATAATCGCGGGTTATACGTCGACTGCTAAGTTTACCCGGTATGACATCGGTATTTTACGCAAGTGTCGTATTTTTAGCGCGATTGCGGAATGTGCATGGTAAACTATTCTTTGAATATTAAAGTTTTTTTCTTGCTGTACGAAGCGAGTCGTGGGTGCAGCGCGAGTTTAAACCCAACTTTTCTTTCGCTAATTTCAAGATTGGAAAGCTAACGTTTATTTCGGCGAATAAATGGGGTTCGAAAATTCGAGGAAGGCGCGAACGGCAAAGTTTATAATCCTTCGAAGATTCGACGGGGCAAAAATTCGTGTTTGCGCGCGATTAATATTCGGAACGCATATTCGGAGCCGTCGTCGAATGTATACTTCCGATTCATCGCCTTTACCTGTTCGGTTTTTCAGAGAAATATTTTACGGCCTTCACACCGTTAAAATCTCATACGATTAAATCAGTCGAGTACTAGAACCAGTCGTTATGCTGACCTCGTATTTGCATTTATTCAGTTAAAACGCCTTTAAGAACGGTATAAGCTTATACCAATAAAATTATTAGCATAAGTTTAAGTACTTATAGATTTTTCAAGTGTATTTTTTAATTTTATTTATAGCACAATTATTTAAAAAGTTTGAATAAATAGAACTCAACTAAACTAGACTGTTGCGTTCTATTTTAAACTTCTAAATTATCGAGGTTACCAGATAAGTGTGTGAATTACGTTATTTAAAATTGTAAGTGAAACATAATTTATTGTCATTACCGCGGCGAACGCTAAAATGAACAGCGAAGTTTTTGCACTTTCTTGCACGTTTTCAAGCAACTTACATCCAACCACTTCAAGACACCGCATTAGAAAATTTTCACCTCGATCTGTATAAATTATATAAAGGTGCTTCCGTCAAAGCTCGATAAGGGTAAATCAATAAAGAACGATAAGCATCGGCTCCGATGTCAAACGTACGAACAGAGAAAAGAGTTCGATCGCTAAAATTCACGTACGCTGTATCTCGACGTTCGCATCGATAAACTGATTGAGGTACGGGTTATTATCAGCGGCATTTGCGGCTGGTATTATTGTCATTTTTTTTCTTTTTTTAATACGACACGCCGCAGAATTGCGACCCAGATTAAGAGTAAATTTCTGCATAAACATTCGTAAATCACCGCGACGCCGCGCGTCACTATATTACATTGTTGCAGCCCAGCTCTTTGTGAAAGAAAGAAGCGCGATTTTGGGTGCAATGAATCTTGGGATCGAGAATAAAAAGAATATATTGTTCCCTCTTATCAGTTACTGCATAAGACAATCCTCCCCGCGTCTCGATGATGGATGGGATATTAATGAATCATAATTTATCGTCGAACCTCGTAAAACTATCTCTTCATGGGTTTTACCTCATGACAACTAAAATAGCGGCGATCAATTTTCCACTTAAAAACGTTGCTCCACGATAGCACATTCTTCTGCATCATGAGAAAATTAGTAATTGAAAATTGCTAAACTAAAAATAAAGTTTCCCAATCTCTCTCGCAGCTAATTATCAAATTTTAACGAGACCGACGCACGAAGCAGCTGTCGCTTCGGAGCTGCGCAGGAAAAATAATTAGGGAGAACATCTTCGTAGAAGAAGAAGCGCATGTAAACACGCGGCGACGTTATCTCGCGACATGCACAGAAAAGAATCCCCAATGACGAAACGCCGAGACGACGCTGAGCGAGGCTTTAAAAGCAGGTAGAGGATTTTCGTGTGTGTATGTGTGCGTGTGAGTGCGCGCATCTCGCGGACCTTGGAACCCACACGGCTGGCTTATAAAGATCACGACGACGTTGTTGCGCACGGCGCTTTTCACATCGAATTAACGTAAAACGACGAGGGCAGTCCGCATAATTAAGAGGAGCCCGGATTTCGTTCGCCGCTCGTTATTACGAGAAAAATTGATTTTTCGTTTCGAAATTGTGAAGCCGCGTGTGTCTGGCGGCGCGGTTTTAAGCTTTGAGGAATCAGCGATTCGACGTTAATTTATGAAGATTATTCAAAAGGATGTTTTTTATGCAATTCTGACGACACACGTTCGAGACTTCGAGAGAATTCACTTTGCAGAAGATAACGCCGGGGACTGCAGCGGCGAACAGAGGAGGAATCATATCAGTTCGCGAGAATAACCGAGTCACCTGTTACTCCCTCGTCTATTTTCAAACCAAATCCCAAGTGTTTCCGACTTTTAAAAACCCACCAAGCTCTCTCTCTCCCCTCGCGCCGCGCACCGAGGAGATGCAGTTTATTTTTCGGAATGCCTCGTCCTTACTTACATACCGGTACACATCCCACTCGATAAAGCGGAGAGGAGCGAAGAGCATCAAGGGGAAAAAAAATGAGCCTTTCTCCGCTCTGCTCCGGGGAGTCGAGCCGATGCACACAGACGGCGAGAGACGAAGAAAGGAAAAAAGCACCGAGAGCGCAAGAGAGAGAGAAAGAGAGACTTTCCTCCGGCGCTTTCGCCTCGCGTCCCCGTTCCCGATTTCGTACGGCACAATCGGCGCTCGCTCGTACATATATATGTGTATACGTATGCAGACACAGTCGGGAGTCCGTACACGAATTTTATGCCGGCTGAGGACGAGACCGCTCCGCGGTGCCTACAGAAAATGTTCAATGAACGAGCGGAGAAGGAGAGGCGGAGCGGAGAATGACTCATCGCTTTGTTATTTTATTTTTTTTTTTTTTTTTAACACGGGTACGCGTACTTGTGTGTGTACGCGCGCGCTCGTTACTGTAATAACAAAGTGTTTTGAAAATGGCCGATGTTTCCATTATTTTTGTCGCCGGGATGCAGAGTAAATAGAGGCGGCGGGGCTTTGCTATATTATATATGGCTCGGGTGAGATTGGTGACCTCTGGAATCAGGCATTGACTTACTTCGGCTTTTGAGGCTGCCTGTAAAAATTATTGTTCGCTCATGTTTTGTGTGCGTCCGCTTAAAGCTGGTATATGAGGGTACTTTTATTTACGTTCGTTCGCTCGTTTCGTAAACCAATTTCGCTCGGATCGCCGTATAAAACAGTTTTATTTCTTTGTCATAATACAACGTGCAGGTAATGAAACGCGATCTATTTTGAACTGGGAGATATAAAAGCGTCGGTGGTTCATATTTTAGAATCAATTATCTCGTGCAAATATTGTTAAACGAAACATTTTCGGAGAATTCATTGTCGGGGGTTTTTTTTGTTCTTTCAAATCACGGGCATAATAATCAATTTCCGCAGGAAAACTTGGATTGCGCGAGTACTATAAAATAATTCGAAGCAAATAGATGTTATCCGAACTCATGTGAGTCAAGCTTATCTAATAAAGGTGTATACATAACCGCAAAACATTTATAGTTTGTTAAATAAGAATCGGTAATCTTATCATAAAGTATTTATAATAGTATGTGGGCTGCAGAACCAATTTTAAAAATCATTTCAATGCGCCTCGTTTTATTATTTATTCTTCCGTCAGGCATTATGTAAGTAAAAGAAAGACGTCGTCAAAATATTAATCGACTTTTCGGATAATGTCACGATTGTTTTTTTTTTTTTGAATTTCGTATTTCAAAGTGTTTCAAGATAAGCTCCTGGCTCGGATAATTTTACTTTTGGAATGTTCGCCACGATAAACACATGCGAAACCGATTACTCATTGAGTGATTAGAATGCAATGTAAATTTAATACCAATCGCCTACTCATATGTGCTCCGAACTCCGCTCGTACAATAAAAATTATCAAAACAAGTGTAATCACAACTTCCAAAGCTGACTCGTAATAACCGCAAAGCGTCGACAGGAAAAAAAGCTCCGCTGCTCCTAACCTACGTCTACTCAACCAACAAAATCTCCTTCTTGAATACCTACTCCACTCCTAATATTCCGGGAGGCGCTCGTGCAACCTCGCATCGCTCATCAGGCGACGTGCACGCGCACCGTCGCGCGGGGCAGCCCGAACCAAGAAGATCGGTAGCCATATTTCGTCATATATACATACACAGGCGAGCCAAGACGCTCTCGTGCACGCGGCCGATTAACGGTTCACGGCCTCTTTCTCTCCCGTCCCGATAAAACTCCGGGCCTCTCCTCGATATTCCGCGCGGCCGAGATCTCTGGCGTGCTTCGCGTGTAATCCGCGCTCGCGCGGGGACTTCTCCTTTGTGGACGCGGACGGGAAGAGCAACTCACCTGGAGGGAGCGGCGCGCCTCGATTGTTCGCTCGTTCGCCGATCGGACGAACTCTCCGTGCTCCGTTCGCCGCTTGGTATATACCCTGGGTATATACGCCGAGGAGTGGCCTGTGGGTCCCGCGGCGCTTTTTCACAGCTTCGCTGATAAGAGGGGTAAAGAGGTTTGTCGTAAAGTAACGTTGGCACGCGAGCGCGCGCGTCTCGATTGTGTCGGCAACTGGCAAGAATTTCGGAACTACGTAGGCAGAGTCGACGTTTGTACGCGGTGGTGGTGGTGGGGAGCTCGGGGTCCGCTCGCGCTCTCTCGCTCTCGCGTAGGTTGGCCCCGAGGTGTGTTATAAGGTAGGTGGGTAAGGCTCCGAGAGAGCTCGTGTAGGCGATCCGCAAAGTGGGGAGAGAGCAGCTCCGCGAGCACTGCGCCTGGATGGGTGTGCATTGCGCTCCGTGGTACCGAGAGAGCGGTTTTTTTAAGCTGCAAGCACCGGTAGATTTACTTGTAGCGGTGTGGCGCGCGGAGGGAAGGATCGGCAGGCTGCTAATTGGGTATTTCGGCGCGAGGATTTTTTTTCCTGGATACTTTTAATGGGCTAAGGGAGTAATGGGGAATTTGCATACAGGGATCTGCTGCAGTCGATCTCGGCCGATTTCAGGCGTGCTTCTGAAGAGATGCTGAAATATTAAAATGGGAAAAATGGGATTTTTTTTCTATTGCTTATTGATTAGGAAGAGATTTATGAAATTAAAAGTATCGAGTAATGTTTTGAAAATGAATGATAGTAATTATTATAAATGTTAATGTTGGAATAATCGGGTGCTCGAGATTACAATTTTAGTTACAGTTAATTTCTGTCGATTATTTCCAACCTTTCGTTATTATAAAATTAGACAAGAAGTTAATATGCAATTATTAATTTACTGAGCAGCGTCATTTATCCTATGAGCAACGTAACAGTAAATTAGCTCAGTAATATCATCTGCTGATAAATGTAGCTATTGGGATTCGTCTCATCGCGAATATATGGAGCAACAACCGTTCCATAAAATCTAAAGTAAAGTTTCGTACTATATATTAAACTATTCAAACGAATTAATAAAAATCAATTTTTTAACAGTTAAATTAGTTTTGACCTATGTATTATTTAATAATCTTTAAGAAATAATATAGCGCATTAATTTATTACTTTTCAATAAAGCTTTTAATTTATTGATATTCATTATAAATTGAATTTAAAAAATTTTAGCTAATTCGCTTTATACTTTATACTTTATCGTTGGTTGATATAGTGAATGTGATTTCTTCAAGTGTTAGTGGTCTTACTGTGGGTTGTTGAAGTAGAAACCTGTATTCGAACAGAGTGCTGCCATCTCCTACAGAAGAAAAGAAACATCCTTCATAAAAGTCGATAAATTCATAAATGTGTTATTTTCTTTTGATGAATATTTGATAAAAGTAATTGATATTTATTTCATTAATGTAGAATTTGTCATTAATATAGAATAAAATATTAATTTTTTATTTAGAGCATTATAATTTTATTTGAGCATGATAATTAATACTTTATGTTACCTATTGATTACGGATTTCTGTAACTACTTAGGATATGATAAATAAATTTTTTCACTTGAAAATCACATTTGACAGCTTAGATTCTATAAATTTAATATAAATACTTTTCACTTTCTGATTTTTAAATATTAAATAAAAAAAAATTTTTAATGAAAAAAACGTAATCTTCACGGTACTTTAATATTAACTCTTATCAGATAAAGTACCAGGTATGTGTTATCATAAACAACTTGTGTAATATCCTGTAGATATCTTAACGTTAATGCTACGAAAAACGTGTATAAAACATAATAATTTTTATTCGCTGGTAAATTTGTAAAAAATGATAAAAAAATTTTCATTTTTTTCGAGCCATTAAACAAACAGTCGGTAGAAAATATCTTTACTTTATGAAGCATCTATAGCAAAAATATTCCACAGCGATAAATTTCATTAACATTTTTCTGTACAAAATAAAATTAAAAGCGATAAATCTGCACAGTGAAGACTATTAACTCTTACATTTGTCAATTCAATGTTAATTCATTGCACAATAACTTTTTTTCCAAGACATCATCGTCTAGTCACGCTGCGACACCGCATCATGAGGCTGCTAAAATTTCATTTTTCGGGATCGAACAAGGTTCCGAACGGAGGACCTGATTCTAGTTTTTATTCGGGCGGTGAAAGTGCCCCGACATTATTTACGATATCCGCCATCGAAATGAAATCGCTTCGCTCCCGGAAAAATAAAGGAGGCAGAAAAGTAAATACGTTAAATTCCTGCGGCATGACGGTCGAGTAACGAAACATAATTTCGGAGAAAATAACACCTTGCAGTCAAACATTGCCTCACCGGTGCAACCTGTGCACATATCTTATCACTGTATATACCAGCACTTAGTGCGAGTCTCATTTTAAGCTCTCTGCACGGAGTGTTACAGTATTAAAGTGACGCAGATTAGACAAGATTTTAGTGGCCCGCCAGGAAAAAAAAGAAGAAGTCTGCGCGCGTCGAGGATGCAAAAGTGGGACTTGCTTAAAGTACTGTAACACTTTCAGCAACGCGGCGCATTAAATTAGCAGCGTAATGAATCATTTTCAGCGTAATTCAAATATAAAAATTATCGTAAATCTTTATTGCTCGTAAAAATTAAATTTCCTCGCGCAGATAACGATTTCCACTGCGATTTTCATTCATCAAATGATGGCTCTTCATAAATGAATAATAAATTCGACTTATATTCGCGTCCAATTACTTTTCACATATAGGTTTCATTAAAAGTTACTCGAGATCGTTTGCGAAAACAAAACTTGTAATTGAAAAGTCGGCTTCGCTCGACGACGTCTTCATTAAAGCTACTGCAATCGCGCTGACACAGTGAAACACATTTAGCGCAAAAACAATAGCCTTATCTTATAATATTTTCACCAGCCATAAAAGATATCCTCGCCCTTATCTCTCCGCTCTTCGGCGATACGATGCCTTCGATCTTTGTCCGGCGCACAGCTAACACAGCGGTTATCAATATAACTTCAGCGACGCGGTGCCGCACGTTTCGAAAAAGCCTCCGTTACGTGCGCAGATTTTCGCGGAGACAAAAAGTTATATAGATAACTCGCGCGACGCCGGCGACACGTTTTTTCGAATCGAGCGCTGGAAAAAGCGTCGATATTTAACGACGCTTGTGGACGCAAGCGATCTCCTACTCTGAAACCGCGAGCTGCTTTGCATAGATGCTCGAAAAAAAAAAATGGGAGACGTCTGGAGGTGGAAAGACAGAAATGTTATGCGCGCGACAGATCCGAGGAAAAAAGATCGGTGAGCGCGTTCAAAAATCGACACTCATCGAGGACGAAGGATTTTCCGATGATCGGACGACTTGTCGCTCTTGGGGATTAAATTTCGTTCGCGTTCGTTGGAAAGTTTTTCGGGGCTCTTTGAACGTCGTGGAAAAGAAATCGGTTCTGATTTAGGTTGGGAAATTTTGTTTTGTGATCTATATTACAGGGCGTTTCGAGAGTCGATGATTCACAGGATTTTTAAGAAAATAATATACATCTTGTTATGTATCCAAAGAAAAATTCTTATGAATATATTATAAGAATAGACCTGGAAATGTTCTTGCTAGATTTTATAAATACCCAAGTTTTTCCTTAAAAATGTTCATTCTTCAAAGTCATTTTGTTAAATATTTGAGATAGATAATGTATTTATGATTTAGATCACGTAAATTCATAAATAACTTAAGTTTTAAATATTTATCGTATTGTATTAACATGATAAAAGAACATGCAGAAAAGTCATGCATAATGTACCGCCACTTTATCAATTGACAGTATTTTTCCCAATATAAATTTTTTGGAGAAATTGATTTAGTATCCATTAGTCAATTATGCCGATAATGGACGCGAAGTTATAAATACTTTATATGCATCTCGAACAAAAAACAGATTTGATTGTTGTTTACATTCAGGCTACACATTTCGCAAAATCATGACTGCGCTTAAGAGGAAATCTGTGTTTTTAGACTTAGCAATGACATCCATCTCAGCCATCGAAAATTAAAATTTTCAATTCTAGACAACTAATAATTTTCTACTTTGGATTTTTGCAAGTTGATACTTTTGAAACCATTTTAAAAAAACATTAATGAGTTTGCAAAACGAAATTTGAACAATACTTGAATAATACACAAATAAAAAAGCAATTATACAAACGAAAAAACACTTTGCCCTCTTACGCAACGAGCGCATTATCCGCGAAAAGCGAACGATATGCCATACTCCTCCTCGCCGTAAAAAAGACAGCGGCAAAAACAGAAAAAAGCACTATCCATCCTCCGAACAAGCCAATCAGGCCTCTTCGCGAGCCTCCTGGCAGCTCTCGACAACCTTTTCAATTTTCTTACGTCCATTGTACGCTTCGGGGCAGCAGCAGCAGCAGCAGCCGGTGAAATGGCCATTACGATGCGGCTTTTTCTCCGTCCGCCTCGCGAAACGGCCATCAGGAGAGCAGCCGAGGAGGAGCTCGCCGCCTCGCGCCAAGAGGAGAAACAGAGAGAGACGACAGCCAGAGGGCTATTCCGGCCTGTCCGGTATTTCTCGCTTTCTAGGCCCATAACGCAGCGGCGGCGGCGGCGGCGTCCCGCAGCAATCGATTTTTCTCTCTCTCTCCCTCCAGCCGCGGTATATGGATCTCTTCGGTTTTTCGGCGATCGGGGAGAAAACGAGGGGATTACATGCGGCGCACGTTTCGCGGGAGCGAGTTTTTTTTTCTTTCTGTTTTCGTCGCCGCCGCGCGCCGCTGTTTTACGAGGATGCTTAAACGGTATTTACATCATTCGCGGCGGCAATTTGAACTTCGTATATAAATCAAGCTGATGCGAGGAATCCTGGCCAAGGCTGATAGGTAAAGAGATTTCTTTCGCCGCGGCGATGCAGCGCGCGGCGCGCGTGTGTGTGTGCTCGGGTTTTTTTTTTCTGGAATATTTTTAATCGGAACAAGGGATTAATGGCTCTCCGCGTCATTTGAATGCGGTCGCGGGAATGTTGAATGTGATGCAAAAGGGAATTTGGTTGGATATTGCGGAAAATTTATCGTGCTTCTTAAGAGATTATTAATTAATGCTTTTACGATACTTTTATTACTTGGAGCTGTGTAATTAGACATTCTTGCATAAACTTTTTTATGATTTTTATCAGAGTAGACAATTTTTGCACTGTTTCGTATAATTTGAATATCATTTACTTTGTGTATTTTCATTAATTTATTTTGGAATTTTTCTTTGCATATATTACACGTATAATATTCAAAATAAAAAGTAAATCCAAGCAAGTAGCAGGTGAATGTTTCATCATACAAAAACTAATGAAAGATGGATCTACATTTGTAGAATAAGTGTACAATTACTGTACAATTACTCTACGCGATCTACGCCTAGTACATAGTGAAGAAGTTTGAGCATGTTCGTATTCCTACCATGAACCTCGCATTTGCACACAATTAAATTTAATCAGGTAAGTGGATATAAAACAGTTTAGAATTAAATGTATCCTTTAAAGTAACTCATTGTAAACAACTAACTGTTCCTATATCCTAATTAGGATATAGAGATTTAATTTTACGTGAATTTTAATTATTTGTAATTTATTTAAAACGATCTTACACAGTTAACTACCGTAAGAATTGGATAAGTTCACAATATTCGCTTGAAGTCATCCAAAATTAAAAAATAAAGCCACTGCATATTAAAAGCTAAATATTCAAAGAACATCATAAACTTCCTCCGAAACCCCTTACAATTACAAGCAGGCGCCATTGAAACGTTCCCGAAGACAGGCGCGTCGAAGGAACCATTAAGTTTTCGATCTGTATTCCCGAGGCTCGAACTCTCGGGCCACACGCGACAGGAAGGAAGTTGGCGCGCGTCTCTCGAGGATGGACGTCACGAATACCGGATGGGAGAGAGGAGCGGCTCTCGCTTCGTTTCGTCGTGTATATATCCTAAACTCGGATGCAAATGGCGCGGCGGCGGCGACAAGTTCATCGGAGAGACAAAGCCCGCTGCCACTGGAAGGGAAGTAGTAAAAGCCAACGTCGAGGGACGATTCGCAAATGAAAAAAAGGCGCAAGCTTGTAAACACGTATAGGAGGCGCGTCGCCGCTCGTCCGAAGTTTCGTTTATCGCTATTTTTAATACACGTCATCGCGAGGCGTTGCGTCAAAGATGTTTGAAATTTTTTGCCATTTTTTCACCGATGCTCATGCATCTTTTATAGAGTCCAGTGGAGCGGGCAATCTAAATTCTTCTTTCTGATTTATAACTTTAATAAGCGAGTTCGCCGCGGTGATGTCAAAAGTCTAATAGACAGTAATTACGACAGTAATCTAAATCTCGAGTGATTGGCAGTCTCATCGTAATATAAAAGCGCGGCTAAACGTAAATATAAAAATTGATGGATAAGGAGAGCGGGGTGGACGACACTGTAATTGTTTTAGCTTTCGCAATTAGTCTGCATGAATAATATTCTTAGGTTTATTACTCCGTTAAAGAAGAAACGCACGAGATTAATTTTGACGAGAACGCGCCTGTGGCGTATATAAGGTGTAGGAATGTTTTGCGAAGATAAGACGTGCAATAAAAAAAAATAACTATCGACGCATTACTAATACAAATGAGGTTCGCGAGGAGAGAAAGAGCGGCAAGTAGAACCGCAAATTGATTAGAATTACGAATGAAATTTCATTGAGAAACTCGTCATTTGAACTTTGGAACAATGACTCATACGATTTCACTTAATAAAAAAGACAATGTTTGCTTATCGGCGCTTCGATAATATTTACTTCCAAAGCGGTTTAGCCGAACGCGAAGAAAAGGTTTTAACCGACCGGCCGTATAGATTAATTCTCAAAACAAAACCAACGAAAGAAGAAAAGGCTTCTCGAAAATCACGCCTCATCTCCACTCGTCCCATTCAATCGCGCCAACGACAATACACCTTCCCCATCCTGCCCAATCAATCTTCCCGGTAATAAAGAATCTCGAAAAGCGCATCTCCCATTCAGCCTACGTCGCGCGTTTGAGAAAGCGCAGCTTTTTAAAGCGGCGACTCCTCCGCCGGGCTTATATTGTTTTTTCATTTGGACGCGCGCACGACGCACTCGTGACTGAAATGTCGAAAGGCGCGCGCCGTTCGGATATTTTATCCGCTATTAAAGGAGACCTTTGCGCGGAGCTGCTCATTTGCCTTTCGATGATGCGAGCCGTGTGTGCGCACGAGGTGGCTTTCGCGGAACCCGCCGGCGCAGCGTCGACTTTGGACTTGTGAAAAAGCCGAGAGGCGTCATAAGCCGATGTCATCGGCTCTTGGCGAGAGGCACATTGGTCTTGGTCGCGAAAGTCGCTTTTGTCGCGATATTATATATAGGTGTACTTAAATGTTTGAGAAATTGCGTTTTTGAAGGAGAGTGTACGACATTTGAGTAATGGATTTTCCTGTAACTTTGGGATATGTTTTCTAATGTTAAAATATGAAGGAAGCCGCATCCGTTCGGCCTAACGCTCGATTTTTCAAAAGTTATGTGCTCTTTTAGCAA